>KZ105377.1:292-30541 GCA_000504405.2 Mycosphaerella sp. Ston1
CGCAACAATCCTACAAAGATGTTGTTCTCAACCTCCCCGATCCTGACCTCCCTCCTCTCCCTGCTCCTCCTCTCCCCCATCGTCTCCGGAGAGGACTGTCGCGTTCTGTCACAATCGTCCGGATGCGCACTCAATGCAAAAATGGACCCCGTATGCGGCCCGAGTAGTTCTATAGCCGGATGTCCGGTTGGCAGGTATCAAAAAGGCAACCCCGTACAGAAGATTAAGTCTTGTCCTGATTGCCTGTGGGATGTATGTGATTGACTGCTAAGCAATGCTTGCATATACGTGGAAGAAGTGAGATTGCTAATATATAAGAGTAGATTACTTGCTGTAGATGATTTGCCTTCTGACCGAGGGGGTGTATTGAGGGCATATTCGACTGCTGCAGTGGGTGGCATTGATGGGAGAGGGGTTATGTTGAGGGCATATCTGACTGCTGTAGTAGGTGGCATTGATGGGAGAGGGCTTTGTGGAGGATTAGTCTGCTGGAGGCTATGGCGCTTTTCATTCAAGATTTATACGCTCCGTGTTCGAATCTGGCGACTGAAGTCTGTTGATGGGATGGCACAGTGCTTGTTCACGTTTTTATGTTGTAGAAGAGGGAACGGAAAAGCAACGAAACATGCAGTAAGATCGGAGGCTAAACCCCCTGTCTGGGCTCGGAATCAACCCTGTCTTTTAGCGGTTTTTTTAGCGCCAATCTAACTCCGCTGCGCTCAGGTGCTGTAACATATGTACCCAGCAGCTCAAGGTGTCGGACTTGGAGTCACATTCATGATTCATATTCTGGCAGCCTAGCATAGTGGTCGACGTAACAAGCGATACGACATAACAATCGCAGGAAGCTCTTCTGGCGCAGATTGCGTGACCCATGGGCGATGAGGATGGGCGTTGTATGTTTCGCCATCAAAGCAGAGCTGAACGCGCCGAAGAAGGATGAGCAACATGTCGACTGACTCAGGTACAATGGACATCGACGTGACTGCGCCAACAGACCAACAGCAACCGCCGGAGGCCACCATTGTATCAGTGATTCCATCTTATCGGCGTAATGGGTATGTGCATTCGGACAGACTTAGAATGCGGTGGCTGACAACGAACATAGGAAGCTATTCAGTTGTGAACCTTGCCGACGAGGGAAATTGAAATGCGATCATAAGACTCCCATCTGTGGAAGATGTGCTCGACGTGGCAAACAGAGCGAGTGCATATATCATCCAGCGCCATTGACCAAGCCTCGAATTGGAGTAGCACCACAACGTACGATTTCTATTCCACGAACTCATACAGAGAGGCCTTATCAGGCTGTCGGAGCACACAGGACACAATCAAATGGTCCGTTGATTCCTCTGTCAAGCACGAAGGCTGTCTCGGCACGGAAGCAGGCGTTTTCAAGATCTACTGACAGGAGAGCTTTTGGTCACAGGTCGGCAGAAGCATTGCCTGCCGGTCATATGCCTTACGCATTCATTCGGGGCTTGGAGCCTCCATCGACAGCTTCTGTGCAAATTCCAGAGAGCATCATGTCTTTTCGAGACATAATCCATGGCTATCTTGGCGCAACAAGCTACAGTGATGATGTCTATGCAGAACATGAAAGTATACTGCAGACTCCCGATGTTGAAGAAACACCCGAAAACCTGCCTGTGAAAAGTTCAGAGAAGATTCGGCAAGGCGCGCAAGTTCTTTCAATACTTAAAGATTTTCCTGTGTACCGCCAGTTCATGCAAAAGTGGTTCGAGCTCAGTGATGGAATTATCGTCATGTAAGAAACACACGATGGTACCAGTGTGTGACGGTAGCTGACGGGTCCTCTGCTACTAGACAACCGGTGTTCAAACTCTGGATAGATGAGCTCTGGACGGAGTATGGCCACATTCTCGCAAATGGTCAGCCGGAAGAACTTCTTGCGCTCTCTGACTCAGTATGGCAGAACACACGACAGCCCATGAAGATACATGGCGACATGACTGCGAAAGAGTGGGCAAAAGCTGCGTCAGGAAAACATCTGCGATGGGAAGTCGTAGGGATTATCCTATCAATGGTCGGGCTGATCGCAGTGAATCTCAGCAGTTATGGTAGCATATTCGACTCCATCCGAGAAAGCTACGTCGATCGTGCGACATTCGCAGAGCAAATGCGCAGAGCCTCCGATCTTTGTCTTTGCTTTTGCTACGAAAGTGAAGTGCTCAACGACATTTATGTTTGCTTCATGTATGGAGACTTGATGCTGGTGGAGTATCTAAACGGTGAACCGCATTATGCTGCTTGGCAGAGAACAGGCAAACTTGTCGATGCTGTTGTCGCTATGGGTCTGCATCAAGGCAACAGGGTCAGCCCACAGACGCCATTTTTCCTCGCAGAACTGCGCAAGAAGATCTTCATATCTGCTTATGGTCACGACAAAGTGATAGCTACATTCCTGGGGAGACCTCCAAGGCTGTCGCACAGATACTGTAAGATGGAGCCACCTCTGGACCTGTCTGATGATGAGCTATTTTCCGAAGGTCCTGAAATGCGGCAAGCTCTAGCATGTCTGGACGAGAATGGCTGGAATACTGGTGGACACTTGCACCGCAACACATGGTATCGAGTGTGGTTCCAGGTTTGCCGGATAAGAGAGGATATACTCGAAATTGCGTTGGGCTCCAGCGAAGACGAAGACGAGATTGCAGACAAAGCGGAGAGGGTCAAGCTGCAACTGGAACATTTGAGAAGCAGCTTGCCCGAATTCATGAACATCACACCGGAAGAAGCTCTCGGCGAGGGAAGTACTCGTCTGGGAGCCAAATTCACTAATGGTGCGACTAAGGAGTCTTCCAAAATGCACTTTAAAGCCTTGTGGGTGGTCGCCATTCACGCCGGAATCGCGTATACAGAGTTCCTTCTGGAAAGAGCAAAGGTCAATCGACTACGTACCGACACAAGCAAGCTCATACCAGTCGCCAGAAGAATGCTAAAGCTTGTACTATTGACGCAGTCGAAGAAGGACGTTTTTCGAGACTTCCAAGGAGATCTGACTTACATGGTAAGTGTCGAATTCCTGTCCAATATTGCACACATGGGACTAAAACGCTCTTCACAGCTTGCTGTCAATGGCCTGGACGCAGCTGGCGTTCTCGCAGTAGAGCTACTCACACAGGGTTGAACCGGACAGCATATCACTGATTTACTACCACGATCTGAGACCATTCAAGACTTGAGTGTCTTCATATCTGCTCTCAGTGCTGTGGGACCAGGCGAGGGCATTACTCGATTTGTAACCAGGGTCGCAGAACATTAACACGAGTTCTGGATCAGATTCTATCGCCACACCCGCCGCCGCCAGCAGCAACAGCTCAAGCGGAGACGGTCACATATGATGATACGTCGTTGGCGTTTCCCATTGGGTCCGACGTGGTGTTTCTGCAGTGGCTCGAACACGTTGCGTGGGACAAGAGTATCTGGGTAGAGCCTTTGGCGACGGCGCAAGGTGAAGCGCCTGCTTCAAATGTTACTGCGATATAGCAGGTACCTAGACAATGTATATCCCAGTACATGTATGTAGAAGAGAAAGAGCAGCGTCATAACCGCTTTCGCCTGCTTACAAATGAGCGCGCTGATATATGCTTTTATCGACCGTCATCCTCCAACAATCCTTGCATGTCGATCTGTTAGATTCTCGAGCGTCTGGCAAAAGAATGAGTGCACCAAGGGCTCTGCGATGCTTGACGATGCCGAAGTGGCATGATATTGGACGCGTAGTGCCTCGTAACACTCGGGCGCCAATTCGAACAATACACCACCAGAAACCAGCTGCCGCCCAAGCGTTCGCCAACCAACCCATACAGGACGATTTGCCTGCCGGCCCATCCATTTCCAGCCCACAACAGCTGTCCTTTCCCTGCCTCGACAACGCCGAAGACCGCACCCGCCAGCTCTCCAACAAAAAGCGCTCCCTCTCTGGCCCCGAGCCGTCCTACACCAGCGGCAAGCACGAGACCTTCCACTCCGACGAGCCCATCCTCCTCGACTGGGGCGGCGTGCTGCCTTCCTACGACATAGCCTGGGAAGCCTGGGGCACACTGAACGCCGACAAGAGCAATGCCATTCTGCTCCATACAGGGTTGTCCGCGAGCAGTCATGCCCACAGCACGGAGGCCAACCCCAAGCCGGGCTGGTGGGAGAAGTTCATTGGGCCGGGTGCGCCTTTGGACACCAACAAGTACTTTGTCATCTGCACCAATGTGATAGGAGGCTGCTATGGAAGCACGGGACCGAGCAGTGTCAATCCTGCGACGGGCGAGCATTATGGCACAAGCTTCCCTATTCTTACCATGCAGGATATGGTCAGAGCACAGTTGGCGCTGCTGGACGCCATGGGAATACAGAAGCTATACGCGAGTGTGGGAAACAGTATGGGAGGCATGCAATCTCTGGCGCTGGGTGTATTGAACAACGAGCGTGTGGGAAAAATCGTGTCAGTGTCTGGCTGTGCGCGAAGTACACCTTCGAGTGTGGCTATGCGGCATTGTCAGAGGCAGGTATTGATGAACGATCCGGCATGGGCCAAGACGAGAGGGAACTATTACAATAGCATACCGCCGCACACGGGAATGAAGCTAGCGCGAGAGATCGCTACCATTACCTATCGATCTGGGCCGGAGTGGGAGAAGCGTTTTGGTAGACAGCGAGCAGATCCAAGCAAGCCTCCAGCTCTCTGTCCGGACTTCCTGATCGAAACATATCTGGATCACGCTGGCGAGAAGTGGTGTCTCGAATACGACGCGAACAGTCTGCTCTACGTCAGCAAAGCCATGGATCTCTTCGATCTAGGCAAACAGCTACAAGACGCCACTGCGAACCGAAGAGCCGAGAATGCAGGCAAGCTCAAGCATGGGTTCAAAGAGGCACAAGCACAACAAGATCGATGTGCCCTCAGTATTCCCGATGAGCCATATGAAGAGCAGGAATCGTCTGCCGAAATCATGGCTGCCTCGACCTCCGATCCCGCAGCACGTATCCCGCCAACCTCAGGGCCACCTGAGGATATTGTCAGAGGCCTTGCGCCATTGCGAGACATCCCAACACTTGTTGTTGGTGTTGCATCTGACATTTTGTTTCCAGCATGGCAACAGCGTGAAATTGCAGAGGCGCTCAGGCGTGCTGGCAATCGTAGTGTGTCCCACGCAGAGCTCGGCGAAGATCGATCTTTATTTGGTCATGACACGTTCTTGCTAGACCTGGAAGGCGTAGGCGGAGAGATCAAGCGCTTTCTAGGTTGAGAATGGGAATACTCAGTGAGTAGCATGTGCTGAAAGGCTACTGCGTTACCATGCTGCGATGCCGAGCGTGAAATCTAAACACGATCTATTTATCGCTCTGAGAATGGTGTCGTATCTCCGACAGTGAGTGGCTCGCACGCAATCGGAAAGCTTGATCCGAAATCGTTATAAAGTTCCGCTCACCCAATAGTCGAAAAAGTGGGGGGCCTCTATGTCCAGGCACAGAACTTTGGATCAATAATATTGGAACTTTGAAGCACCGTCTGGTCGAGGCAAGGGCACCTACTGACCAAGATCCCAAACTTCGGCATCGTGCACTTCAGACATGATCTGCCGCCGCAGGCACCTCATACCATTCGGCTTCGAGCCATGTTGTACAGGTCTCGTGAGATCTCCGTGGACTGATGATCTGCCAGAGATCGACGAAGACGGCAATTCGATGGTTTCGGCAACATAAGCGACTCGGAGACACATGGGAGGTGCCGAACCGGACCATAGAAGCAGCTCGAGTTTCCATCATTTTAGCAGGCACATCTATGACCACGACAAACAGTATCTACAGCTCAGACCTGTCCTGGCGAATATGGAACAACTCCTACAGCACATGCCGATATTATTGGCAAGCTGTGAATGAAGGATGGCATATTACAAGATGACATCTCACTCAGCATCCTCCTCCTTTTCCTCCGCCACGTTGGCACTTACCAAGCATAGCTAAATGGCATACCGAAATCCTTCTCACTTCCGATTGACATCTGATATCTGATATGTCTCCTCCTCATCATCATCATTATCGACGAAGTACCAGTCAATAAGGTAACGATAACAAAACAAACACATCACAATTGCGAATGCCCATGTCCCATCCTTCCATAGATACAGTACCTCCTTCCATACCTCCTTTATGCAGAATGGATTGCAGGTAAGAAGCGCAAGCCATGTACGATTTTCTCTCGTTCTCTCTTTCTCCCCCAAACAAAGAAACCCTCGCGACGCCACTATATTCCTTCATTGTGTTTCGACGCGGTACTATACGCTGTAAACTTTTGCCCCGGCATGATGCTGACTGCAGTGTGGCTTGCGAGCTTGCCTGCCAGTAGTATGAATGATACCTTAGTACACCTAAGGTAACTTTCAGTCTACTAGAGAAGCAGGTCTAGGTCTGATATAGGCGAGAGATAACGCAGTATGTGATAGGTAAGGTGGCATTATTTTATCCGAGTGATGTGGTCTAGAGAGAGAGAGAGAGTTCTGTAGCCGATATGATGTGAGCAAAATGATAGTAGTGGAGGTAGAGGTATGTAGAGTGAAGTGCTTTGTATGTATCCTGTACTGTAGAATTAGGTACACCGCCATCAGTTTTGATCAGTCAGCCATACAAGCAGGAATAAATATTGGCACTTCTGTCACTATTCCAAGTGGCGGTCGGGTTGGTGGCTGAGGCTGCATATTACAGGAGCTGTTCAAAAGCCTGCGGACAGGCCACGAAGTTCAACCAAAGGTACCTTATCAATTAAAGATCAGTTCATGTTGGGTTTCATCAAGGAGGCTTGCTGATACAATAAAAGGAGAGAGAGCACCTCAACAACACTTTTTTTTATGGAGTTTCTTGCCAAATACAGTACCAACGCAACAAGGTCTTGAAACGGGGCAAATCGGCGCGAATAAGATGTGAAGGCAATGGCTGCTAAGCTACCAGGTATAGAAGCTGCGGTGCAGCTTCCGGCACGTGTACCGCATCGATTGTAGGCTGGGTGGCCCTTGTCCTTGCTCGAGTCCAGACTCTAGATAGTGTAGGTCTCTGTGATAAGTGTGCTCAAATGGGTACCTGTACATACAGTATGTAACTCGGAGTGTTACTGTTTCAAGGTCTTGCATCGGTCAGCCGGGCCACGAGTATCGGCGGCAGACTTCATGAATCATTACGCAGGAGTCAGGACTGTTCAGGGTCGTGCTGCAGTGTCGTTCAACATCAGAAACCTGTCGTGAGCCTTGGCACGCATGAGACGAGAAGTTCATGGCGGAGACAGTACAATCGCGGTGGATGTGGCCGCCGCCTTGCTCGATGAATAAGGTAGAATGCACTACACTACTACAGTCTGCCTCCTACTACTATCTAGGGCGACCATCCGCGTGCCTGGTGGGCTTGCTTTTGTAGAAGGCCTCCCAGGGCACCAGAGTCTTGGCACAAGCTGCGATAAGAGCACCGACGTCCTGCTGCCTCAGTGCAGTAAGTCAGTACTACTCCGTACTACCTTACTCTTTCACACCAGTGGTGAGACCGTGAGATGGAGGGTGAGGAGTAGCTTGGATACTACTGCCCTGGGAGGCCGGTACATGCGCGTGCTGACTGCTGACTGGGGTAATCCTCTCCGGGCGGAGCGGGTAGTACCAAGCCTGTGCCTCTCAGACGCACATGGCACTCGGCTCGTGGTGCGCGACCTCAGACCTGACGATGACTGCGAGACTGTGCCTGATTGGAGTCGGGAGGCACAGGAGCGTCTGTCTGTGTATGTGAGGCCAGCCAATGATAAAGGTACATGCACATTGCAGCAGGTAGGATACGATGCGTCAACCGGACCCGTTATTATTGAATTCAGAGTTCAACTCTGTATATCCGTAATGGCGACATTGTTGCTCTCGCCGGCTCTCAGCAAGCCAGAAGAGGCAGTGTGAAGTGAGATACATGTCTACGGTATACCTTTTAAATGATTTATTACTACAGGTACCTACTGTAGGTAGCGAGCTTGCTCGGGGCGGTGTAGTTGTGCCGTGCCTGCAGGTCAAAACTCCGGCCTTGCAGTCGAAAGCCACCTGCAGACTAGAACTACCGCCGCCGCCGCCGCCGCTATGGGCTTCAAGTCCTCTTCTGACCACAGTCTCCCGCTGCCGGAAGGAGGGCCGTGCTAGTAGGTTAAGGTATGTAGGTGCCGGTGGATTGGCGCGCAGCTCGTCTTCACTCTATTACAGTACGAAGTACCACTTCGGAGTCACGACAACAACGACGACGACGACAGCACCACCACCACCACCACCATCATCACCAACCCCTGGGATGACGGCCCACTGCGCGAGCGATGCAGATGACTGGAGTTGTACTGTACAACTGCCTACTCCTCCGAGGCCGTCGACGGCTGAGCAATTGAGGATCCAGTAGACAGACCACATTCACTGTTAGTTCTACGTGAGACAGCAGACCAGGGTCCCCCACACGAAGGTTGCGAAGGTTCACTTGTCATCCTGGAGCGGGTGTGGCTGATGCGCGCGCGCTGCGATAGGAACTCGAGGTGATTGGCGCACACCGCGCGACTGGCACAGGCCAAAGCCCGATACTTTGGGAGACTTTGGGTCGCACGCTCTCCAGCACACCAGGAGTCCAGGACCCGGTCGGGAAGTGTGAGAACTGAGAACGAAGGGCTCGAACTTACCACTTTTCACCTCTCCACCCTCTGCCCAGCCTGTCGCTGTAGTTCTCTATCCGCGTCGACCTACTCCACCATCACCACCTGCACCACTACCTTTCTAACCTTGAAGTTCCCTTACCAGCACTGCCGTCTGTCCTCCTTCTCCCTCTCCCGCCCCGCAACACCCTTCTCCAACACCGCGCTCCCAGTCTCATCGCCGCGTCGTCGCATCACCATTATCATCATCATCACCATCATCCTCACCTCACCCATCACATCTCGCCGGTCGCGCAATCCCTGCCTCCCTCCCTCCACCGCATTCTGCTTCCTCTTGCTCTCCGTTTCTGCTTTGGGCCAGCCCGCACCACATCCGGCGACACTTCGCCTCTGGCACGTCGCGTCTCTCGCCATTGTTCTGGCCATCCGCGTCGCAGCAGCACTCTGCCACCGCCGCTCCGGACTGCTGGTCTTGAACGGTGTCTGCACACATTCACGCGTCCCGCGCGTGCCTCCACGCTTTTGCGCGCCTACCTTACTGATTCTTGGGCTCGCTCCGGCTCTGCCACGTCCGAGGACTTCTTGACATCAAGCTGCCGGCCGACTACATATGCTAAGACGCTCTCCACCACGCGCGCAACCCGCATTGAAAAGTGGCCCCAGATCGTCGCTTACAGTGCAGTGCCAGCAGAGCACCCTCGGCGAGCACTTTCCGTCCCACCCTCACGTCGTCCACATCGTGGGACGACGTGCATACGCTACAGATCACCGGAGTCTGCTGCCTCAGGCCTCGTGGACACCGTTCCATTCATAAGGTAGCACCTCATGGGCGAGCCAGCCTCACGCAGCAGCCATACTGTCCCCACTCTGCACGGCAGCAGTATGTTTCCGCGGACGCCATTCGCTTCGAACAGCACCTCGCCGCCCACACCAGCTTTCCGCACTGATGTTTTCGGACAGAGTTCTGGCGCCAGCTCTGGTCAGATATATGGTACTTCCCCGACTACTGAACGCCATCCGAGCGACCGCAGCGGCGCCATGGCTGCTCTGTCGGCCACGGTACCCGATTCCTCCGAATATGCCTGGGAAGGACGCCCTGCGCCTGCCGTTCTCATCCGCAAGCTTCCGCGCAACACCGCCATTGAAGCAGTCAAAAGTATGCTGATCTTTGCCGGCGACCTCATAGATACAGAGCTCATCAGATCACCTTATCCTGCCGATGATCAAGGCTTTGCTACCGCTCTTGCACGATTTCAGACGGCTGAGAGTGCGTTCGAGGCTCAGCGGAAGCTCCACGGAAGACCCAATACAACCAAAGAAGCGAACATGATTGTTGAAGCTCATAGCACAGGTTCAATTGGCGGCGCATACGAGAGACGCCACACTATCGATGATACCGCATTTCGCACTCAGAACAGCTCTGCGTCCTCTGGTCGCTCACGATTCAACAGCACGTTTCAGGCGAACGAGCGAGTTTCACCGCCTCTGGCCACTCCCAGCTCTGCAGTCAATGGTGAATTTCCCACACCCGAGAACAGCGCACACTTCCAGAACCTCTTCTCGTCGCAGTCTTTTCTGGCGAATGGAAATGATGGCAATCAACGAATCAGTGGCAAATCGATGATCAACGACGATACCGCTGATGACGAGACAGGAGAGCTGCTTAAAGATCCCATTGCCTACGCCAAAAGTGGGCAACAGATGCGACGAGCCACAAATCCTGCTATCCCAGTCACTCGCTTTGGTAGTCTGTCTCTGAATAGTCCAAATGGGAACCATATGGGCATGGTGTCGCCTTCCAGCAATGGAGTTTGCTCGCCACGCGCGAATGGTTCAATCTCATCAGTCTCTGCACAGATGGGATCCAGCGTCGAATCAGTATTCGGGCAGAACTACCCTCGTCCACAGTATCCGCCTGTCAACCCAGCAGATCAAAATCCTCCGTGCAACACTCTCTACGTGGGGAACCTGCCGGTTGACACTTCCGAGGACGAGTTAAAGGCGCTGTTCTCCAAAGTGAGAGGATACAAGAGATTGTGCTTCAGAACCAAGCACCAAGGCTCAATGTGCTTTGTGGAATTTGAAGATGTTAGCTTTGCTACTAAGGCATTGAATGAATTGTACGGAATTCCGCTCCATAACAGCACCAAGGGTGGCATTAGACTGAGCTTCTCCAAGAACCCGTTGGGCGTGCGATCGGCTCAGTCTAATGGCATGGGCCTACATCCGGTCATGTCTCCACAGGCTATGGCGCCCAATTTCTCTGGGATGGCGAGTGGAGGCAACTTCAGCGCAGTCTCCGGTCCACCCCCTGGTCTGGGATCTCCGCCTGGACTGTGTGCTGGTAACAATTACAGAGCTGTTCCCACTGGCATGGGTGGAATGTTCTCGAATCCATTTGGCGGCAACTCGGACTTTGGACATCAGCTCGGCCCGCGCAATTACTCTGGCGGCGTGCCGTACGCGCTGGGCTCGGGCACGTTTGGAAGGGAGCCTCGAACTGGCTATAATGACTTCACTCTGGGTCGTTAGGAAGAGGTGGGTGGAGACAAGATCAAAGAAAATGCGCTGGACCAAATTTGCAGCTATTGCTCGAGTAATGTAGTCGAGTAGTCGACTGCTTGAGACCGATAGCTTTCGAAGGAGGTTGGGGCGAATTGCTGGGTTTCATTTCGAAGCGTGAAAAGGGTCTCGCAAGGAGTCGCCCAGTCTTTACATCGAGACTCATGGAGAGCTTTTGGCCGATACAGTTGGCATGGCCGCCCAGTAACAAAAAGCTCGGATGCGTGCACGATTTTCATGCTGGATTGATTATGGAGTTTTACGACATTGCACTCATGGCGCATGGCATGGTTCACGAGACGACACACACCACTGGTGGCAGCTTTCTGATTAACATTTTATTTGCGAGATTCCCCGTTTGCGCGAAATTTGATGGAATTATTACACCGGCGTTTTTGGAGGGGTGGTGGCATACTGTCATCACTCAACCGCCTTCTCGGGCGACAAGGACTGGCAGCATACGGGATTGGCACATGCAAGATGTGCTTTTACTATTCTTTCATGGACTGCATTGCACTTCTTTGTCGTTGCACTATGGCGAATCTGAAGACATGCGCGATGAGGGCGGGCGCAGTAGCATGCGAAGGAGGCATGTATGCATTGATCTCTGCAGGACACAAGACGTGCAGGCTTGCCGTCTCTGTCTCACTGCAATGAGCGGAACAAATGGAACAAGGTGTATGCATGGGAAGCAAAGCATTGAGCGGTATGCGGGGGAAAGTTATGCGTTTACTGGTTTTCACTACCCAGGGCACGCATGCTCATGTCCGAAGTTCTGTCATATAACTCTTATACTTTCTTTTTTTCTTTCTTTCTTTCTTTCTTCCTTTTCTTTCATCTTACAGTATATTGGCAATAGGTGGTGGTGGCGGCGGTGGCGGCGGCAGAACGAGTGCATATCACGCAAGGTAGATATATTTTTTTGGTGGATTATAGGTAGGCAAAAAGAAATCGACATGTTACCTTACCTTACCTACATGTACCTTATAGAAGGTTTGCTTACTTGAGAATCGCTTTCGAGAATCATTATCACAAACCTCACTTATAATTTCTTTGTGAATATCTATATACCTACCTTATCAATCGGTATACCTTATTTATCCCTCGATAGGAGAGAAATACAAAAGTGCCCATGAAAGTGCCTAAGGGGGAGAGAGAGAGAGAGAGAGAGAGAGATGGCTTGACTGATTGCTCGCTTGCTCGCTTGCTTCACTTGGGATATGGGTAGGGGTGGCAGATTGTACAATGCTGAGAAGGATATAGAAGGTATATTTGTGAAAGGACATTGTGTACCAGGCGCGAAAGATGATTTGCTATTTGGGACAGTTTACAGTGATTGTGTGGGGCAGTACATACCGCCTCCATGATCCTGCCAGAAGCATGTCCTAGCTGGTCAGAAAAGGCTTCATTGTTGGTACAAGATTCTTCGGGCCGCCAAGTCATCGCCACAAGCCGTAAGCGCCTTCGGTGAACTTCCACAATTTCACGGTGCCATCTTCACTACCTGTAGCATATAGTCTTCCGTCTGGACTGAAGCATGTCGTCCATACAGGTCCATGATGACCTCGACCAGTTTCGAGCTCTCTTCCGCTTTCAAAATCCCAGACGTGGACCCATGTGTCGTTAGGACAGCCGGTCACGAAACGCTTCGATTCTCCGTTCAGCGCAACGCTGGCTACCTCGCGTTCCGTGGCGATGTGCTTGATGAGGTGGCCTGGGCGGCCACCGTCGAAGAAGTAGATGTTCTTGCCTGCAGCGACACTGATTATTCCATTAGGGTAACCTAGGCCGACGCCGGAATTGAGCTCGCAAGACCCAGGTAAGCCTTCGATATCATAGCTGGCAATGCATGAACGAGTGCTCAGATTCCACCAGCGAACCTTTTTGTCATCTGCAGCCGTGATGATAATGTTAATGTCACGCGACCAGATGATGGACTTGATAGCACCCTGATGCTCCCCGGCCCCAATCTCATAGGAAGGGGGATCCGGATTCGTGACGCCATTGGTCGCGCCGTTTGTCTCTTCTTTCGGGGTTCGTCCATTACTGCTTGTGCCAGACAAGTCGAAGATGCGCAACTTCTTCTCCATGCCGCCTGTAGCCAAGACCTGCGGCCGATCTTGGGGCGGGAATGCCACAGCCCGCACAATATGATCGTGCTGAAGGGTGTGCAGAGTCTCTCCAGTGAAGGTGTCCCATACCTTGGCGGAGAAGTCGGCCGATCCAGTGGCTGCTAGCGTAGCATCATCGGATAGTCGGGCACTCCAGACAGCACCCTTATGACCAATGAAAGTCCCAATCCAGTCACCAGTGAGCCCGTCACGCAACATGGGATTGTTATCCTTGCACGCTGAGATCATGTAGAACTGTGAAGTAGCGCCAGCACCTGATAAGTGCGAGGAGAAGGAGACATGTGTGATGGGGCGAGAGTGGCCATGGCAAGTGAGAGGCACGACTTTGGTGATTTCTGAATCGCAGTCAGTACTTGCCACACAGTGCCGGCTATGATAGACTATTCTACACTCACCCGTTGCAATGCCGGCGTCATCTTGACGCTTGAAGGCGAAGTCCATAGTGTGTGGCTGACGTTAATTTTGCTGTATACCTTATGTGAGGGTGCTCGATGCCCGCCGTCTGCCTGTTGGTGGCTATGAGAAGTCGGGGGGCTCCTTGTCGTCTTGAATATGGCTGTCGAGATTCCGGGCTCGTACCGCTGTGGTTGTTGTCTTTCTCTTTGTCTCGTTGTAGTTCGTTAATCGTAAGAGTCGTAAGGTAAGGTAATGCAGCCAAAGCGAAGTCCTGGTTGTGGTTGAGAGCACAAACACGGCGCCAATGAGACTGCGCAAAGAAAGAAAGACTGAGCGAGATGACGATACTACATCAACCACACTGAATGTGCACGCAGCATGTTACAGGAGATGGAATGCGCAGGTATCACTGTATCAGGTTGCAGGTGTGTGAAAATGGGACTAGCTCGGGTACGTCTCCGTCGCCGTGAGAACCACCACATCCTATTTCGGGACGGCATCCATGCAATCCTGCCTTATTCAGATATTCTAATGTAAGGAAATTGTGCCGTCTTTTATTCATTACGTGTAATATGATAGCTGTAAGGGGGGCTGGACAGACGACATGTAATCAGGTACAGTACGCTCACCTGCGAATATTTTATATGTTGCAGTAGAGTAGTAGACTGTAGTTCTACGGTAACGGGTGAGGGAGGCTGAAGGCAGCGTCAAAACCACGTGCAGAGGCGCGCACCTCGGGAAGGTGGCGCTTATCCTGGGGTGTGTTTCAGTGTTGACACCCTCCCCGTCCGTCCACAACAACTTGCAGGCTAATAAGAAGCCTCCCTTCGGGCCAGCACAGCAACATCTCATGGCGACGAGGGACCCGACCATACCATTACCTGCAACATCGAGGACGGATTCGCCGCGGGTTTGACTCTGGACCTGGATCAGGATCTGAACTGGACGGGAAACGCCAACGACGGTACCGATTTGACTGGCTCGCAACACGGGACCTGGACCTGGACTTGCTGGATCTGAATACTTGCTGGATCTGGATACTTGCGACTGGCCGCCCTCATCACACACAACGTCCGCACGACCCACGCTGCAACGCGTCCACTACCGCCCCTCCTTCGCGCAACGCGCACATACACACCACTTGCCGGATAGCATGCGCCGCTAGCATCGCGCGTCGACGAGCAGCATGTCTTCCTCACCGCTACGGCCTGGCGCAGACCTCAAGGAACAACTGGAGTGGTACAAGATCCAGTATGCGCAACTCGAGACCGATCTCTCCGACTTTCAAGCGTCCAGCAAGGATCTCGAGGAGCAGCTGGAGAAGGATATAGAGGCAGCCGAGAAGAACGAGCGCAAGTTCAAAGAGCAGGTCGAGAAGCTGAACTTCGAGGTGGACGAATGGAAGAACAAACACAAGCAGGCAAAGGACGAGGCCAACAGGGCGCAAAATGCGCTCCAGAAAGAAGTTACCTCGATGCGAGAGGACAATCGTGCATTACAGCTGAAGCTACGAGACATTGAGGTTACGAATGATGATTACGAACGACAAGCCCGCAACACGGAATTCGAGAAGGATGACCTGGAAAGCAAATACAATGCCGCGATTGAGCGTGGCGTGCTGTTTGAGGAGACGATCAAGCAAGGCGAACAAGAGCGGGAGGCCTTGCGTGTCGAAACCCAGCGACTGAGGGACGATCTGGGCGATTTGAAGGTGGAAAATGAGATCACGCTGGAAAAGCTACGTTTGGCACAGCAAACCATCGAGGAGCTCCGCTCAACCAGGCCGTCCTCACTGGCGGTTGGTAATCTGAGAGCCAGGAGTCCAGGCAGCGAAGCGAGCGGCATGACGCCTCTCTCTCCTACCGCGTCGACCCCTCCACCAAAGTCTGACGCGGCTTCAGATACACCCACGCCTCCATCGCCTCCGTTGTCAGACGAGCCAGCGAGCGCAAAGGTTGATCACAAGACACCCGTGCCAGTGACGAGGAAACCGCTACTATCCGATGCTGGGCCCACACCACGCCAGACACTCTATGGACCACGCGGATTGCCCAAACACTCCAGAGGTCCTTCTTTGGCCTCTAGCAGCAGCACCGCAGTCTCGGGAACGATGAAGCCGCCAAGCAGAGCGAGGACTCGGGCCAGCAACGCGCCCGAAAAGCTCCCACGCTCAGACTCCTTGTACCAGATAAGGGGACTCATCGGCAGGATGCAGAAGATCGAGGAACGAGTACATTCTGCACGATCGAAGTTACCTGCACCAGGCACACCTCGCGGGTCACCACGTGCCGGTCCTGCATTCGGCGAAAGCATTCCTTCATCGGTGACTGTTCGGCGCAGCATGAAACGTCCGAGTGCAAGCACCACATCATCAGTGCTACAAGAAGACGATGCCGAGGATTCGTCGCCGAGTGGTGGAGCTCGAAGAGACAGCCACTTTAACCGCTTATCATACAGCATACCTAGACCTGCATCTGCCATGTCCCGCAGATCCGACATGCCTGATCGACCTCCTTCAGCTATGGGGCGGCCGCCATCTGCAGCCGCGAACAGGCCTAGCAGCCGAGCATCTGGAGTCCGGCCGCCAAGTAGAACTGGTGCACGTACGGAGCTCGGGCATTATTCCAGACCAACGACTTCCAGCTCAGCTGCAGCATCTTCAGGCCGCCCTCGAACGAGCATGGCGGGGAATTATGCTCTGGGAACATCGCGCGGACATCGTTCCAGCGCAAGCATTAGCGAGAATCGAAGGCAAGAGGCTCAAAGCGAAGACTCAATGCTCGCTACTCCACCGAGGCGTAGAACCACGATGGAGCGGAGTGGTCTTCCTACGCCAGGCTTTCTGTCAAAAAGCGTAGGGCCTGGCACAAAGCCGCCCACAGTCAAGCCTAGAGCAAGTACAAACACATCGCGCCCAAGCGGCAAGTTCAGTCCTTCGAAAGACGACAACGAGATGATGCCTCCGCCTCGCAGGAAGCAAATGAGTGACGTGGGGGAGACATACTAGAGCTATGACGGATTAGCGATTCTACACATGGAACATTTGTGGAGAGAGAAGCGCGGTACATAATAATACGGCTGTTGGTGTATAGCATAATCGGAATACCAAGAGCAGTCTGAGCAGATGCAGATGGGCTGACGAAGGAATTCCATCGCTTACTAAGTCACGACATGACTTTTGGCACTAGTAGTCGTTAAAGTTGGGTTACGTTGGATCGCTAGTGAGACATTGTCGCACAAGACGATGATGGAAGTATGGTTTGAGTGAGAGCTACTTCGATTTCTCTCTCTGTGTGTATGTGTATATGTATGTGTCAGACTCTACTAGTACCTAGTCTGTGTATAAGTTGTGCACAATACATACATATATCCCGTTTTTGTACAGTAAAGGTGAGGTACACAGTCATGCTGTTCATGCTGTGATGACTTTTACTGTTGGAAGCGGAAATTATACCTTACCTTCACCTTACAGTTACCTAGTACCTTACCTGTGATTCTGTAGTCTGTACAGATCTTTCTTGGATATGTAGCGTACCTTAGGTATCTACATTGCCTAGGAACCTTACGATTTCGGACATTAGTACGGAGGGTAGCCAAAACGTCGGATTCCACCTTAGATCTAGTTCTCTCCTGGGTAGCACGGAAAGCGGAACACCCCTTCACTTTGGCTTCATAGATACTATTATATTGAAAAGCTGTCATTCGAACATCTCGCTCTATACACTTCTAATAATGAACAGGCACCTTCTTGATTACTATGTTGATCTTGTCCTATAGTATGCGCTTGCAGCCTTCTTCTGCTGCCTCGATATACTGTCGTATTGTCGTTCTTAACGATTTCGGGGGCGTTCCGCTTTCCGTGCTACCCATGAGGTTCTATCCTACAGGTACTGTACGTACATACATGTATCTTATGTCTCGGGTATCTCGTTATTACCTTACTCATTTGATCACTAGTGGGACATGTCGTGGTTTCTGGAGTGTGTGTATTTGTGAGGTGTGTGTGTGTGTGTGTGGATAAGAGAGAGAGACAGAGTGAGGGAGAGACAAACTAGAATAGAATAGACACAGCGTCATCCTTCTGTGGGAATCAATGGTGGAGAGCCGAGCAGACCTATAGGTACCTTAGGTAGAAGCGGCTGCTCTGAACCTGTGGTGGGAGTGAGAAGGGCTATTTTGGAGGTTATTAACTTATTAGACCATTTCACCGGTAGAGCGCACCGCTACAGTGTGGTGCGGCAACCAGCGAGCCAATAATTGCAGGTTGTGCGGCATGCCGCACAAGTGAATAACTCCGGCTGGCCGCGCCGATGCTTGTCACCCCTGCGCCAATCGTGCTGGGTGGAGGGGGGCATCAGCCACATTTCTCTTGTTATCCGAACACGAAAGCGATATTCCCTGTGACCTCTGAGGAAGCTGTGGATGAGCTCATAATAAGAATGTATTAGTCTGTCGTACATGTAGTTATGATCTTGAACGCATTTTGTGGACTCGAGGACGTGGTGTTGCGGATCATGCCAAGGGCTCCCAGGGGACAATGCGATGAGGTGCGGACGGGTGCGTACTGCTCATAGTTGAGCGATGAGAGTATATTATTGCAGTCTGCAGGGCAGCTGCAGGGTGAAGTCTCCTCAACCATCATCGCTAGAAAGAGAGTTTGCGGTATATCAGATGCAGATTCAGTGTCCTCAGTCTGCTTTGATGTTCTCGTTCTCGTTGCTCGTAGTGGAGTATTCACAGATCTACTCCGTACGAGTCTTCTGAAGTACAGTCAGCGCATTGGAGCATTAGCGACGATATTAGTTAGTGGACAAGGTACGTGGTAACGTGGGTGTGTTCGCAATCACCGGGTGCTCGAAGTTCTGAGCCAAACACTACCCGATCCGATACGTTATCGCTCACCATTGTGGCATTCATCACATCTACGGTACATGTACGTCTGTGGTCGAATACATGTAATAATAGGCGTTGAACACAAGGATGAAGGAACGATACTTGATATGCCGTGGAATCGCGTGGATGCATTTCGCTAACGGCCCCGCCCGCCCTTCATTCGCCGCATTTCGCGGCCGATGCTCAACCCCCAACAATGGCACTCACCCACAGCTCAATCAACATCAAAGTGGGCTCAATGCCCTGCAACGGCCTCATCAGGCTGCTTTAATCAGCTCATAACAACAACATGTACTGGTAGTTGTTAGTTATTCGCTCAATGGTTCTCGCGCTCGCCCAACGAGGTATTACATCTCGGAGTAGAGCCACGTTCTGTACCCCGTACGGTGACCGTACCCCGGAGTTGGGTACATGTAGAACTAACGTCGCCACGGGCTTAGTAAGTTGTATAGAATGGATTACTGTCGACGGGCGTCGGGGCCGGTTTGTGATACCAGCATATATCCAGAACAGGTCGCCGATATCTAGCAGAAATCTCGATACATATGTCTGAGTACATTTAGCGTCCCGCTTTAGGGTGGTTTCCGGCGAAACCGGAAGACAGCCGGGGCAATAGAAGAGCTAATGGAATGAGCAGCTGCATGGAAACTTTGGAAAGCGCCTGAGCCACACTTCGGACATGGGGTGGGGTGTTTTGTTCAACGTGAAGTCCGTCGGGAGCCAGGAAAGTGTTGTAGAGCTGCAGTGCGTCAACGGGCGACATGAAGAGAGTAAGGTAGGTAGTAGTACACATATACTCAACCACCTGCTCGCTCGCTCCCATGCGCGCTGCTTCTGCCTTTCCTCCTTCTCGACTTCTGCTCCTCCTCCTCATCACCACCACCACCACCTGCATCACCCTTCCGCCAGCCAGCTAGGCCTACCACTGCTAGCCCGGCCAGGACAGCTCTACCGCTGGCCTCAGGTACCTTACATCTACACACGACTCAGCACAATTCGTTTTGGGCTAGCTCTGTCTATCGCGTGTACAGCACCAGCTGACGTCGTCGCTGAGCGAGCGGAGTCTCTCTTGACCATATCACTTTCCTCGCACAGAGCGTACTGTACCTTAGATACAGTTCACATCATACCCCTGCTAGATTCGTGCGTGAAACGCTAATTCTCCAGCGTCCCGTGCTGAAGGCGTTTCTTGGGCCATCGGCATTACTGAAGTGTGCCTCGACAGACTTGGGGAAAGCTCTTTTGCCGCAGATTTCTCCTCCCTTCATTACAAACAACATCCACCAATCCCAGGTATCTACACGGGAAGAGCAGCTGCGAAAATGGCCGACGCAGTTGGAGGAGCAACGCCAAAGGTCAATGGCCACAGCAATGGCTTCCCCAGCGCCTTTGCAGCCAAATACAACCTGGCACCACATTTCATTGGCGGCAATGCGCTGCCGAAAGCACCTCCTAGCAAAGTCAAGGACTTTGTCGCAGCACACGATGGCCACACTGTCATTACGAATGTGAGTACAAGCAGGTTGTGGGACGAGCAGCTCAGGAGCTTCAGCATGGCTGTGGTAGACGAATCTTTGGTCCGGCACGCGAGCTGACCTTCCACCTAGGTATTAATCGCGAACAACGGTATTGCGGCTGTCAAGGAGATTCGATCTGTACGAAAATGGGCATACGAGACATTCGGCGACGAGCGGGCTATCCAGTTCACTGTGATGGCCACGCCAGAAGATCTAGGTGCCAATGCCGACTACATCAGAATGGCTGACCAGTATGTGGAAGTGCCTGGTGGCACGAACAACAACAACTACGCCAACGTGGAGCTTATTGTCGATATCGCGGAACGCATGAACGTACAAGCTGTGTGGGCAGGATGGTGAGTGGGAGATGAGTCCACTGGCTGGCGGATAACACTGATATACTGTAGGGGCCACGCATCCGAGAACCCAAAGCTGCCCGAGTCGCTCGCCGCATCACCGAAGAAGATTGTCTTCATTGGTCCTCCCGGATCTGCTATGCGATCGCTGGGTGACAAAATTTCGTCCACGATCGTTGCGCAACACGCCAAAGTGCCGTGTATCCCATGGTCTGGAACCGGCGTTGAAGAGGTCGAAGTGGACGAGAACAATATCGTGACTGTAAGAGACGAGATTTACAACAAGGGATGCGTCACATCATGGCAAGAAGGCTTGGAAGCTGCTCGCAAGATCGGCTTCCCGGTCATGGTCAAGGCTTCAGAAGGGGGTGGTGGTAAGGGAATTCGCAAGGTGGACAACGAGACGAACTTCGAGTCGTTATATAAAGCCGCTGCCAGCGAAATTCCTGGATCGCCCATCTTCATCATGAAACTTGCTGGTAACGCCAGACATTTGGAAGTCCAGCTGATGGCCGATCAGTACGGCAACAACATTTCCATCTTCGGCCGTGATTGTTCTGTACAGCGACGACACCAAAAGATCATCGAAGAGGCACCAGTCACGATTGCGAATGCGAAGACCTTCCAAAAGATGGCTGATGCTGCAGTATCGCTTGGGCGATTGGTCGGCTATGTTTCTGCTGGAACAGTAGAGTATCTGTACTCGCACGCAGACGACAAATTCTACTTCCTGGAGCTCAACCCACGTCTTCAGGTCGAGCACCCTACTACGGAGATGGTTTCAGGTGTCAACATTCCCGCCGCACAGCTCATGATTGCCATGGGTATCCCTCTCCACCGCATCCGTGACATTCGCTTGCTCTACGGCGCAGACCCACACACCCAAACGGAAATCGATTTCAATTTCGAAAAGGCTGGGAGCGAGGGCAAGCAGCGACGACCACAGCCAAAGGGTCACTGCACAGCTTGTCGAATCACATCCGAAGATCCTGGCGAGGGCTTCAAGCCGTCGTCTGGTACGATGCACGAATTGAATTTCCGATCGAGCTCAAATGTCTGGGGTTACTTCTCTGTCGGTGCCGCGTCCGCCATTCACAACTTCTCTGATTCTCAGTTCGGGCACATCTTCGCCTACGGTGAGAGCAGGCAAGCTTCACGAAAGCACATGGTCGTTGCGCTGAAAGAGCTGAGCATTCGTGGAGATTTCAGGACAACAGTCGAGTACCTCGTCAAGTTGCTAGAGACTCCAGCTTTCGAAGACAATACCATCACCACAGGCTGGCTCGACGAGCTGATCAGCAAGAAACTTACTGCTGAGCGGCCAGACCCCATGGTTGCAGTCATCTGTGGCTCTGTCACCAAGGCACACGTGGCTAGCGAAGCGTGTATGGACGAGTACAAGAAAGGCTTGGACAAGGGTCAAACACCAAGCAAGGAGATCTTGAGGACGGTGTTCCCAGTCGAGTTCATTTATGAGGGCATCAAGTATAAGTTCACTGCGACACGCTCGAGCAAGGACACCTACACCCTCTTTATTAATGGCAGCAAAGCACTCGTCGGCATCCGAGCTCTATCCGATGGCGGTCTCCTCGTGCTATTGGGCGGTCGCTCCCACAACGTTTACTGGAAAGAGGAAGTGGGTGCCATCCGCATGTCTGTTGATGGCAAGACCTGTCTTCTCGAGCAAGAGAACGATCCCACACAACTCCGGACACCATCTCCTGGCAAGCTTGTAAAGTACACAATCGAGAACGGTGAGCACATCAACAAGGGCCAGGCGTTCGCCGAAGTGGAAGTCATGAAGATGTACATGCCTCTCATCGCTCAAGAAGATGGCATTGTCAACCTCATCAAGCAGCCAGGTGCCACACTGGCCGCTGGTGATATCCTGGGTGTCCTCCAACTTGATGACCCGAGCAAAGTCAAGAGCGCACAACCTTTCCTCGGCCAGCTTCCTGAGATGGGCACTCCAGTCGTCCTGGGGACTAAACCACCGCAACGATATGTATTCCTGCGCAGTGTCATTGAGTCCATCCTCCAGGGTTTCGATAACTCCGTGATCATGAAGTCAACACTCAACGAGCTCATCTCTGTCCTCCAGGACCCAGAGCTCCCATACGGAGACTGGACGTCCCAAGCATCTGCGCTACATTCTCGCATGCCCCAGAAATTGGACATCGCATTTGAGGACCTGGTCAAGCGCGCTCATGCGCGCAAGTCAGAATTCCCTGCGAAGCAATTGGGCAAGACCTTTGATCGCTTCTTGGCTGAAATGTCACCCGGTGACGCTCAGCTTCTCCGCGCACAGCTCACTCCTTTGACTGATATTCTCCGCAAGTACAACGATGGACTGAAGGCTCACGAGTTCCAGGTCATCAGCGAATTGCTTCAGCAGTACTACGACGTGGAGAGCATTTTCTCTGCGCGACAAAATCGTGACGAGGAGGTCGTGCTGCAACTTCGTGATGCCAACAGAGAGAAGACCGCCGATGTGGTGCTCACCGTTCTTTCCCACACGCGCGCTAGTGCCAAGAATTCTCTGGTCGTGGAGATCCTGCAGAAGTACAGACCAAATCTGCCAGGCGTTGGCAACGTGGCCAAGTATCTGCGTCCATCTCTGCTGAAGCTTGCTGAACTTGAAGGCCGCGCTACCGCCAAGGTAGCTCTCAAAGCTCGTGAGCTCCTCATTCAATGTGCTATGCCCTCACTGGAAGAACGCACCGCACAGATGGAGCACATCCTTCGATCCGCCGTCCTTGAGTCAAGATACGGCGAGAGCGGTTGGGAGCACAGGGAACCAAACTTCGAGGTCATCAAGGAAGTGGTCGACTCAAAGTACACTGTCTTCGACGTTCTGCCCCAATTCTTTGGTCACCAGGATCCTTGGGTGTCCCTTGCGGCGCTCGAGGTCTACACCCGTCGCGCGTACCGTGCTTACCAGCTCAAGACAATTGATTACCTGGTAGAAGGCGAAAGCCCATTTGTCCTTGCGTGGGACTTCGCCCTTAGAAAGGTCGGAGAAGCCGAGTTCGGGCTGCCAATAGAGTCTTCGCACCCATCTACCCCAGGCACACCTGCCGAGGGTTTCAGCCGCGTACACTCCATTAGCGACATGAGCTACATTGGCCGTCAAGCTGGCCAGACTGAGCCGAATCGTCGAGGCGCAGTCGTGCCTGTGCAATTCATCGATGAAGCTGATGAGGCTTTGATGAAAGCACTGGAAGCCTTTCCGCTAGCGAAGGGTGCCAAGAGCAGAGCTGATCAAGGTGGTCTAATGGCTGATCTCTCAAAGAGGCGCGTGCCACATAACCCTACGCCAGAGAATCCAGCTGAAGAGCTCACTGCCGTTTGCAACGTTGCAGTACGCGACGCCGAGAGCATTGACGACAAAGACATTCTCTCACGCCTCCTGCCGATCGTCAAGGAGTACAAGGACGAGCTTCTGGCCCGTCGCGTGCGTCGTCTGACATTCATTTGCGGTCACAAGGATGGCACATACCCAGGCTACTACACCTTCCGTGGCCCTGTGTACGAAGAAGACACTTCGATTCGCCACATCGAGCCAGCTCTTGCCTTTCAACTTGAGCTTGGACGTCTTGCCAAGTTCAACATCCGACCTGTGTTCACGGAGAATCGCAATATCCATATGTACGAGGCTATTGGAAAGGGCGCAGAGACCGACAAGCGCTACTTCACAAGAGCTACTGTCAGGCCTGGTCAGCTGCGCGATGAGATGCCAACAGCTGAGTACATGATTTCTGAGGCTGATCGACTAATGACTGATATTCTCGATGCCATGGAGATTGTTGGCAACCAGGGCTCCGACATGAACCACATCTTCATCAACTTCTCTGCCGTCTTCCCTCTCGACCCCAAAGAAGTCGAGGCTGCGCTCGGAAACTTCCTCGATCGCTTCGGTCGCCGTGCCTGGAGACTGCGTGTCACTGGCGCCGAAATTCGTCTGGTCTGCACGAACCCACAGACTGGGGAGCCATACCCGATGCGTGTCAACATTACGAATACTTCTGGCTACATTGTTCAGGTTGAGCTCTACGAAGAGCGTAAGTCTGAGAAGACCAACGAGTGGCTGTTCCACTCGATTGGTGGCACCACCAAGATTGGGTCAATGCACCTACGTCCAGTCAGCACTCCTTACGAGACGAAGGGTGCACTGCAGCCCAAGCGTTACAAGGCTCATATCATGGGCACTCAATACGTCTACGATTTCCCGGAGCTGTTCCGCCAGGCGATTGAGAATTCGTGGAATGCGATCGTTGCTCAGCACCCTGGGATGCGCGAGAAGCAGCCC
Source organism: Mycosphaerella sp. Ston1 (assembly GCA_000504405.2). Classification (NCBI taxonomy): domain Eukaryota; kingdom Fungi; phylum Ascomycota; class Dothideomycetes; order Mycosphaerellales; family Mycosphaerellaceae; genus Mycosphaerella; species Mycosphaerella sp. Ston1. The sequence goes on from KZ105377.1 coordinate 25,126, forward strand.
GTGAAGGGAGAGTGCATTGAGTACAATGAGCTTGTCATGGACGACTCCGACAATCTTGCTGAGGTGAATCGCGAACCAGGTGCTAACAACATCGGCATGGTCGGCTGGCTCATCACCGCAAAGACTCCAGAATACCCACGTGGACGACGCTTCATCATCATCGCCAACGACATTACGCACAAGATTGGTTCCTTTGGTCCGCAAGAGGATCGCTTCTTCCACAAGTGCTCTGAGCTGGCTCGTAAGCTTGGCATTCCCCGTCTCTACCTATCGGCCAACTCTGGGGCGCGAATCGGTATGGCCGAGGAGCTCATCCCTCACTTCTCCGTTGCGTGGAAGGACCCCAGCAGACAAGAGGCTGGGTTCGAGTATCTCTACTTGACTCCCGAGAAGAAGGCTCGCTTCGAGGACGGCGCTCTCAAGCACGTTCTGACTGAGCAGATTACCGTCGGCAACGAGGTTCGGCACAAGATCACCACAATCGTGGGTGCTGAAGATGGCCTTGGCGTCGAGTGCTTGAAGGGCTCTGGACTTATTGCTGGAGAAACGTCGCGCGCATACGAAGACATCTTTACTTGCACTCTCGTAACATGTCGATCCGTCGGTATCGGTGCCTACCTTGTCCGTCTTGGACAGCGTGCTATCCAGATCGAAGGTCAGCCGATTATTCTTACCGGTGCGCCAGCTATCAACAAGCTCCTGGGCCGCGAGGTCTACACATCCAATCTGCAGCTTGGTGGCACCCAAATCATGTACAAGAATGGTGTGTCACACATGACAGCAAGCGACGACTTTGAAGGAGTATCAAAGATGGTCAAATGGCTGTCCTTCGTTCCTGAGAAGAAGGGTGCGCCAGTGCCTATCTCGCCATCTGCTGACACGTGGGATCGCGAAATCACGTTCTTCCCACCACAGAAGGCACCATACGATGTGCGCCATCTCATCGCAGGACAGGACACCGACGAGGGCTTCAAGGCAGGTCTCTTTGACAAGGGTTCCTTCGAGGAGGCTCTTGGCGGCTGGGCGCGTACCGTTGTCGTAGGTCGCGCCCGTCTGGGTGGCATCCCAGTTGGTGTCATCGGTGTTGAAACTCGATCGGTAGAGAATGTTACACCTGCTGATCCAGCAAATCCCGACTCGATCGAGCAAGTCACGAATGAAGCAGGTGGTGTCTGGTACCCCAACAGTGCTTTCAAGACTGCTCAGGCGATTCGGGACTTCAACAATGGCGAGCAGCTACCACTCATGATTCTTGCCAACTGGCGTGGTTTCTCTGGTGGTCAACGCGACATGTACAACGAGGTCCTCAAGTACGGATCGTACATCGTCGATGCGCTCGTGAAGTACGAACAACCTGTATTTGTCTACATTCCACCATTTGGCGAGCTTCGTGGTGGTTCGTGGGTCGTAGTCGACCCAACTATCAACCCGGAGATGATGGAGATGTATGCAGATGAGGAAGCCCGTGGCGGTGTGCTCGAGCCCGAGGGTATTGTTGGCATCAAATACCGCAAGGAACGCCAGCTGGAAACCATGGCCCGTCTCGACCCTGAATACGCCGAGCTTAAGCGACAAATAGTGGACAAGAGCCTTTCTGCCGACCAGCAGAATGAAATCCGGAGAAAGATGACCGAGCGCGAAGAGAGACTTCTGCCAGTGTATCTGCAAATCTCCTTGCAGTACGCCGACCTTCATGACCGCGCTGGCCGCATGAAGGCCAAGGATACGATCCGCATGCCATTAGTGTGGGCACAAGCTCGTCGCTTCTTCTACTGGCGTCTGCGCCGTCGTTTGAACGAAGAGTACGTTCTCAAGCGTATCGCTGGCTCGCAACCCAAGGAGTTAGTCAACAGAAAGACTGGCCTTCAGACACTCGAATCATGGTCGGCTCTACCAAATTACTACACAGATGATCAAGCGGTCGCTGTATGGTTCGAGGAGAACCGCAAAGTGGTCGCCGACAAGATTGACGCACTGAAGACTGAAGCGATTGCTTATGATGTGGCTGCATTGATGCGCAGCCATAAGAGTGGAGGACTGAAGGGTGTGGCACAGGTGCTGAGCATGTTGCCTGTTGAAGAGAAGGAAGAGGTCTTGAAGTGGCTTTCTCAGTCATAAATGCCCACGTAGAGAGTGCGAGAAGGCTATGGCGTTGTCTGATGCCCTGTTCTGCATATATCCGCGGTTGGCGGGAGTTTGTGGCGTGCGATTTGTGTGTTTGGGAGTACTCTCGAGCTTTAACGTGTAGACGGCTTCGATGTATAATTCATTATAGCGCTGTACAATTGTTACTTTCCACACTGGCCCTTATGTCAGATAGCCGTCGTCTCCCTTTCAATCCAGATTGGGCTCCATCATCATCCGGGTCATCGGTCGGTCCATGAAGTTGTGCTTGGCGTGTGCTTGGCGTATGTCCAGCGAAGACATACCTTAAGAACAAGGCAAGCGAATACACTGAATCAGCCCTGCTTTACGAAAAGAGCAAATCCCGACTCCATCAACATCATGTAGCAGCCTATGGTACCTACCTAGCTTGATGCATTCATTCTATCCTACCTCCCTCCCTCCCTCCAACTCCACAACCTCCAACTCCACAACCTCCAACTCCACAACCTCATCCCGGCGAAAGAAGCCAAAAGACAACGAGAGTTACAACAGAAACGACATTAAACTTGGGGTAGAACTAGGTAAGCTCTGAGGTTTCTACGTAAGAACTATGTAAGTGGACAATGAATTGTTTTCTTTTCTTTTTTTGGAGCTCGAAGTTTTGCGCGGCGTAGTTCTATTCGACACAAAAACCATGGAAACTTTTTTTACCATTTGCTGAGACTTGGTACTCTTCGTACGTGGGGTTCTTCTTTTTTGCTTGGGAATGGATATTAGAAGGTTTGTGGTACAGGAAGAGAGAAGAGCCTCCGGTTCGTGCAGTGTTCTGAACATTGGTACCTTGAGCGGGATTGCCACGCGACAGAGCACACCGCGAGCTGATCTTTGCATACAGCCCATGAAACCCCTTGGCGTACATGTGCGGGAGACTGAGACTGAAGAGCAAGACGGACGACCAAGACCAGGGAACCATGACCAGAACAGAAATTCGTTGAATATGCACATCATTGGAGACATAACTCGTACACTACTAGTACAAATTTCGATGCTAAGGGCCATACGTAACATCATGCGCTCCTTAAGGGGTATCGTCGGTAGTAGTACCACGCGCTAATGCCCATATTCTGGCAGACATGTCCCGGAGGAAGCCAGATGTATGGGTCAAGCCGTGGCTGTATCAGGAGAAGGGTTGATAAGAAGAGTTGCAGTGAAGCACTCTTGCTCATCAGCGTGCCATAGCCATCATCACTGGAGCCATGCTTTGCAGGGACTGACGATGGAAGACAGAGCGGCTCTTCTAGGCCTTATCCTCGCCAGTCGGCTCGGTGTTCTCCACTCCATTGGCCTGATCCTCAGCCTGAGAAGAGTGGGTCTTGAGATACTCATCGTAAACGTTCAGTGCCTCTTGTACCTTCTCGCGCAGAGCATCATCATTGGTCGTAAGGCCGAGGAGCTCTTCGTTGTCCATCTCAAGAAGCATACCGGTGATCTTGCCGGCAAGCTCGGGCTGCTGTGCCTGGATCTTTGGATAGAGAGCCTCGCCGAGCATCTGTTTCTGCTGTGCTGGAGGGACTTGCTGCAGAGAGCTGACATCGAGGCCTGGTGCACCCGGGCCGCGGTTCTGGGCACGACCACGCTGCTCTGGCTGTTGTCCCATTGGACCGCTGCGCTGAGCTGGACCGCCACGGCCAAAGCCTTGACCAACTGGCATGTTTGGTGGTGGCATACCGGGCATACCGGGCATCATGGGCATGCCCGGCATTGGACCGCCACGGCCAGCGCCTCGTCCGCTCATTTGGGCTTGCTGAGCGGCCTGCATGAGCTGAGCGTAGGCAGCTGGGTTGCCATAGCCTTGAGGAAGACCGGCCATCTGTGGTGGGAATCCATATGGCATCTGGGGAATCTGCGGCATGCCCGCTGGCCCGCCGCGGCCACCCTGCTGTGGCATGCCTTGGAAGCCACCACGTTGACCCTGTTGTGGCATGACTTGTGGGAAGGGCATCTGGCCACGACCACCACCTGGGACCATCATTGGCTGGCCGTTTGGTCCGAGGACGAACTGTGGTTGCATGAAAGCCTGTGGTGGAATGCCGCCTGCGGTAGCCTGCTGCTGCATGCGGACCTGGTTGCGAGCTTGGATGCTAGCCTCGAGCTGGCTCTTGCGGACCTCCTTACGCTGCGCCAGAGCCACGTAAAGTGGCTTTCCGTGGATCATCTTCTGGTTCAGCTCAGTGACAGCTTTGGTGGCCTCGTCTGGGTTCGAGAAGCAGACGAAACCGAAGCCCTTGCTCTTGCCAAGGACCTTCTTCTCTCCGCCAATTGTGACAGTGTCCAGCTTCTTGGTAATCTCCTCAGTTCCATCCTCCTTCTTCTCGTCTTCCTTCTTCTCCTCGCTGCCCTCGGCCTCCTTCTCGCCATCCTCCTTCTTCTCCTCCTCAGCGTTCTCAACCTGATCCGCTGGAGTAGTATCGCGCATGACCTTAGCAGAGGTGATCGAGCCGTACGCCTCGAAAACCTTGCGGAGTTCCTCGTCATCAATGTCGTCGGCCAGGTTCTTGACATAGAGGTTGACGCCCATGTACTTGGCACTCTTCTCCTGGCGCTGAGCCTCGTACTGCCTGCGCAGCTCCTCCTCGCGCTCGTGCTTCTTTTGTGCACGGCCAACGTATAGCTTCTGACTCTTGAAATCGATGTCATTCAGCTCATCGACAGCCTTATTGGCATCCTCGTGGCGGATGTAGTTGACAAAGCCGAAACCGCGGACCTTGCCTTCCTGGTCGCGAGCAAGTGAAGCAGAAGTTATCTCGCCATACTTCTCGAATAGCTCACGGAACTCGTCGTCTGTGGTCTCTGTGTCAATGTTCTTGACATAGATGTTGGTGAAGTTTGCCTTCATCTCCTCGAACTTGCTCATGCGATCCTTCTTCGGAATGTGGTGGCCGACAAACACTTTTTTCTCGTTCAACAACATGCCATTAACACTCTTGATGGCAGCGTTTGCAGCCTCGGCGGTTTCGTAGTGCACGAAACCGTAACCACGCGAGCCCCCGGATTCGTCCTGAGCAACCTTGCAGGACAAAATGTTGCCGAAAGCAGCGAAAGTATCGTGAAGCGCCTTGTTGTCAATGGCGGCGTCCAAGTTCTTGATGAAGATGTTACCGTGGCCAGTCTTGCGCAGAGCTGGGTCGCGCTGAGACCACATGATGCGACATGGCTTGCCCTTAATCAAGGTGTAGTTCAACTCCTCAAGGGCACGTTCGCCGTCTCCGGCGCTGTTGTAGTTGACGTAGGCATATCCAAGTGAGCGGCG
>KZ105377.1:30560-58283 GCA_000504405.2 Mycosphaerella sp. Ston1
ACCTGGCCGATGGAAGAGAACAGCTCAAAGAGCATGGCCTCGGTGACGGATGGGTCAAGCTCTCCGACGTACAGAGAGGCGGAGTTTGGGTTGGCATTAGCAGGCGCAGCGGAGGTAGGAGTTGGCGCATCACTCTGTTCGCTGGAGGCAGGGGCGGCAGAGCTGTTGGCAGGAGCAACAGCTGGCGGGCTGGCGACCTGGCCGGCAGGCGAAGTCGAGGTCTGGATGTCAGACATGTTGGACGAAGGCTTGCTGTAGCGGTCTACTAGACTGTCAGTATCAGTCGTGTCGGAGGAAGCAGATGCGGCGCGAGCAGGCGACGTATTGTTCTTTTTCTATTGAGCGCAACAAAGGAAGCGGTCGGCGTGGAGGACGTACGAAAGTTCTAATCGTCTGGAGATGTTGCGGAAAGTTGCCTGGAACTGCTAAGCGACTGGACGAGCGAAGCGCTGTTGGTAGAGTGTTGCGGTCAGTCACTGCTGGTCTGGTTGTGGTATTTGTTGGTGGTGGTGCTGGTGGTGCTGCTGCTGTCGCCAGCGACGCGCGCGCCGGGCTGGCTGAGGTGGATGGATGAGTGGGAAAAGGGCGCACACGTACAGATTTGCCGACTGGGTGAGAGTCGGGACGGGTTTTCTGATTTTCTGATTTTTTTGGTCCTGATATCCGAGCGGAGTGTGCGGCGAAGATACACACGAAAGGAAGTGTGAGGCAGATGATGTTGTCGGTGAAGTCAAGAACGAAGTCTCATCTCCTGCCTAGGAAAAAAGAGGAAGCCACACTGCACACTGCTTCGCTTGGCACCAAATCGGAAAGGGCTCCCGACGGGCTGTCCCGCCACCGTGAAACTCAGGAACAACGTGGAATTAACCCTGCATTAAGGCACGCATAAAATGAAGTGAATACTGGCTGTGGTTGAGAAGATGTATCAATATATAAGGTAGATATATACACACACTATGATCACTGAGCGCATGCAAACTGCTCATACATCCAACTCCATAGTCATAGCTGGCATAGAATATGGGCCCTGTTCCGCAAGTTTCGCTCGAACGCTCTGGGAAATTCGAATAAAGAAGAAAGCACTTTCAATACTCACTCCTGAAGCTCGTCTTCCAGGCCACCAGTCTCCTCCAAGAATACACTGACCCGCTCTTTCACATCTTTGAAGACATCTCCAATGGCCTCCTGCCACTGTCTCTCGACCTCACCGACCTTTTCCTTGAGGTCATGTGTCAGGTGGTCATCTGCCTCACGTCGCGCTTGCAGAATGTCTGCGCGGCTATCCGTACTGACTGGGCTTGCGGTGAGCTGTTCAAGCTCGAGCAGCCTGAGTCGGGCCTTGGTTGTGGCCGTGCGGACCTCATGCAGCAGACACAAGAGGTTGATCTGGCTCTCGATGAATTGATATGCACTCTTCTCAGCGTGGCAGAGGACGCTGAGCAGGTATTGAAGCGGGTGATCGTGATACGATGGATTCTCATCGTACTCCTGAGAAGGAATCTGGATTTCGAAGGACGACATCTGCATAGGGATGTGCTGAACGACTTCAAGCAGACCTGGCGCGATGTCCCAGAATGCCGAGAGCTGATCTTCTACACCTCGAGATACATTGCTCTCCAGTATCGATTGAAGTTCTTCAAAACGTCTCAAAGAGTCTTTGGCGTAAGTTATCTGTCTCTCGGTGCTATCCTTCTTGAAGAATGTCGTGGCTTCGTCAATCTTGGCTTGTGCTTTCGAGAGCCGGAATGGCGTAAGGATTACCTCGGAGTACTTGTCGCTTCGCATCGCATGAAGATCGAACATTTCTTTGTGCAGCTGCTCTCGTGCCTCGAACAGCCATTTCAGCAGCGTGAGCTTCTCCAACCGCTCAGGATGTTGATCGCCTTCTTCCAGCGACCGGTTCGGATCTGCAGCGTGCTGGCCGCTTTCAAGATCTGCCCGTAGGCTCTCGATGCAGTCATTAGCTCTTTGAAGACGTTCGGTGAGTAGAGTATTCAGAGGATGGGAAACACTGCCTTCAAACACGTCAAAGTTGGAACGAGCAACAATCTTTCCACGATCAGCCTCCTCGATCTCAAAATCAGCCTCGGCTCTCGCAGCTTCCGCAAAGGACATGCTGCCATCAGCGATCTTGGACTGGATACCTGAGCGCAGGCTGCTGCGTCGCTTCCTGGCAGACTCGTTTTGCTCACGGGTAAGCGCAAAGTCCTGATCAAGGTAGGCATCCTTGATTCGCTGAATATCGCCATGGTCAGAGAGCATACGATGCTCGGTCCGCAGATCATGCAGCAGCGGATGACTGTTATTGACTGCGGGGTGATGACGCGGGAACGGTGGTGGTAAGGTCACCAGCCGAGATACATCCAGCGAGTGCAGGCCTGGGGTGGGAGTTCTGTATTCGCTGGGGCGATGGGGCGTCTGCATTGGCGTGTCCAAATCCGCGGCATCGTGCCAGCCAACTTTCTCAGGTGGATATTGTTCAGTTCCATACATATACGCTTGTGTGCTAGACTCGGCGATTGGTTCAGGTGTAGCTTCCCCGCTGGCCTGCAATGTCGCCGGGTCGATACCCATATACTTTGTCTCTCTGCGTGACTTCTCCATCCTGTCGGGTCTGCCTATCGAGCCAGCACCAGAATTGGTTCCCTCCCACCACCGACTAGCAGTGCGTCCCCGCGAGCTGTTCTCATCAGGAACGGTGCTGACTGCCATGCTTGGAATTGGGGACAGTGATGGTTTGAAAGAGTCTGCCCACTGACGGGCCTCGACGCGCTCGAAGCCTTCACTGAAGTCGCCAAGAGAGCCAGTGTCGGTGGCTGGGGTGTACTCTCCCAATGATGACGCTGAGCTAGGCATTCCGTGTGCTGATGTTGGCAGGCTGTCGGACACCCACGCAGGGACATTTGGATCCGCGGAAGAGATAGACGTGCTTGGCGTGACAGCTCGGCGGTTAGCTGTTGTGTTGTATGATCGCCACATGTCCCGAGTGAGATCGAGGATATCTCCAGCCATGGTATTGTAGGCGGTGGTATAGCGATCACGTCTGATACGGGACTCGTGAACCAGAAAGCTCGCAAAAAGCTCCAATCGTTCTTCGTCGGACCCTGCAGCCTTTTCTTTCTCAATGAAAGTGCGATGACGATCAATGGCCTGCAACGCGAACGAGTCTAGTCTCTGAGGCGTGGTGGCAGATCCTGCCGAAGGAGGCCTGGCTGGACTCAGCGGCGCGGGCATCCCCTCTTCGATTGGGGTATGGAGAAGATGTGAGATGGGCCGGTCGCTTGCCGCGCTACCCAGGGGCCTGCCATGCTTGCTAGAACCAAGTGGCTGCTTGCCAACAGCTGGAGTGTAGGGCGGAGTCATGACCGTGTTAGCAAGCCTGGAAGCAGAGAGAGGCTGCCGCCCGGAGGAATTTGGAGCCGAGGAAGGATCACCGTAAGTAGAAGCAGTCCGCGTATGTTCACGGCGTCGGCTTATGGAGCCCTCTTCTGGCGCAAATATCAAGTTAGCAGGTCGGGAGTCCTCATCGGTGTTGCCATATGCTGCACGACTTCGTGACCTGCGCTCACGAATGCCTTGAGAGCTCGTGTCTCTCCTGGCAGGTCTGCGGGCAAGAGAGTTTTCTCGCTGAGCTCCGGTGTCAATACGAAGCGGCTGGTCGTTGATCGTGTGCTGCGTCAGTGGATTCTGTGGAACAGGCGGCGGCACGTCGGTTCTGTGATCGTCACCATCGACCCAGCCAGCGGGAGTCGGCGGCACAGGTCCAAGAGTCGATGCTGCCATTGTTCGTCTCTGCCTGGGGGCTTCAGAAACGTGGTCAGAGGCAGGAGTACTTGTGCCAGAACCACCGATAGAGCGATTCAGGCTTTGAGACCGCATGCCCGTAGGAGGTGCGCCTGCTGGCGGGCCAGGTAAAGTCATTCCTGAATGCCAACGATCTTCTGGCGAAGCTCGACCAGCAGAAGTTGAGGACGAAGCCACGGCTGGGCCACCTGGATAGACATGACCAGTGCTTGCTGCTCTCCTTGCTGCGGGAGGCCTGCCCTCTGTGAATATAGACGCTTGTACGACTTGACTGGAACCCAAATGCTGCGGCTCGACGACTGCTTGCTTGCCTCTGAGCCCTGTCAGACTGAAGAGCGCTCTTTGGCCAAGGCCTGACGTCGATCGTTCTCTATGCCGGGAAGATTGCTGTGCAGGAGGAGGAGGAAAGCTGGCTTGAGTAGCTAACTGGGGCGAATTGGATACTGGCCGATCAGCAAGCGGAGAAGCTGTGAGAGTACCAGTGTTAGGTAGCGGCGAAGCTATTGTAGCTCGTGCGATATGATCTGGTGTAGTTGTTGGAGAAGGTGAATATGGTGGGGGAGGCGAAGGCATAGCAGCTATTGGCACAGGATCAGCTCGTCCCTATAAAGTAACATCCAACAGCAGTCTTGCAGTCTCGCAGCGAACAATCGAGGACGAGTTGCTTCATTCGTGCTGTACCTCATTTGGCTTCTCGCAATGCGCCAAACTCACCTTCCATTCCGGTGGTGTTCACCGTGCTCCCAGGCCTGGTCGCATGCCGCTGCTGGAACACCATCTGGGAGCCCGACACCTGCCCTCTGCTCCTCCATTGCTGCGGGTTGTACGGTTCCATGCTCGGAGTTCTGGCTGGAGCTCCAGGAGGCGATGGAGTCAACACATGGGTACTCAGACCAGCGGATGCCCTGGGACTATTATAAGAGAAGTGCGGCGACAAATGGTTCGCTGATACTGGCGTCGAAGCCTGAGACACAGGCACAGCTTGACGGTCCAAGAACTGTGTTGTTATTGATGGCAGGTAGGGACTTCTTTGCCCATCTGTACGACCATGTGTAACTCCCGCGACTCCAGCAGACGCAGAACCAAACCCAGGCGGGCTGGGAACAGATCCAGCGCTAGAAGAGGGGCCACCTGGAGGTGGAGGATATTCATACTGCATCGCTCAAGCTCACGAATGAGCGTGGACCAGGTAAGATGTTGAAACTAGTCGCGGAAGCGAGCTGCAGTCGGTGACCAGACACGCAGCGCCGGGACGTCTCAGCGAGTAGGCGAGCGCGTAGACATCGGGTATACTGGCTGCACAACTCCGACTATGTCCTTTGGCGCATGGAGAGTAGCGTGACAGTTGGCATGGCTGCACATTTGGGTGCTGATCTGAAGTCGAAAAACACGACAGACGTGAGGTGTTTTGATAGACGCCATTGGCCAAGCACAAGACAAGCCTTGTCTGCGCACATTAATAGCACATCGCGCAGATCTTCGAAGCCATCGCTGCCATCTCATTGGTATAGAGAGCCACCAGCGTGAGAGAGGCTGCAGGAAGGATGGCGCCAATGGAAGTGGTCGGCGCTTACAGAAGAGAATCGCCAAGACACTTCTTTCTCACACTCTCACACTCTCACTTGCTCCCTCTCAGGCTTGCTGACTCGCTCAGGCCATCCACTACCGCCAAGAACGTAAAGCTGCAATAAGGTACTGATCCATTGATATGATCGTCCAATGCACTTACCGACTTTTGCGGCTTACCGCTGCTGACTAGAACTGGTACTCCTGCTCGCCGACGAACCTCTCGGCCTTGCTGATGTGCTCGGCTAGTTGCTTTTGTCGACCGCTATACCTGGTAGTGTACCTAAGGTAATGTACCTTAGCTTACAAACATCTTGGCGCCTGTGCTCCCTGTCCTCCTTAGAACTAATCTCTATACCTAAGAAGTAAGAACCTTGGAAGGCTCTTTACGAGTTACTTCGAAGGTAGGTACTTATAAGGTATTAATAGAAGGATTCAGCCTAACTCTAATGATTGTAGATCAACCTAATATCGTAGATGTAGAAGAGGAGGATAAAATAGCGTTCTTTATAGAAGCTATTTTGTAGAGCATTCCGGAAAGATGAAATCAGACAAGGAGAGAGGTCGTCAACGGTGCCACGGTGCTCCGCGGCCGCCGTCGCGTGCGATATGAGGACGGTCTCGGACGAGGGCATCGACTGGAATGGCAAAGCACTAGATAGATAGCTTTCTTACCCGAGCACTAACCTAAGTGAACTCCAACCCTCACCACGGACCGTAGGCTTTGTGGTCACCATGAGGCAGATAGGAAACCGTTTGCGACAGCTGCACACGCCGAACAGTTTCCTTTTCCACCTTGCGTCTCCACTCCGGAGTGAGCCGAGCCCAGTATACGCTCCGAAGACGAGGGAGTATTCGTACATCGCCAGCGCAGTATCGCAAAGCTTCCGCGTCAAGCGGTCGCTGCGCGAAGACATGGAGTGCACCAGTACCCTTAGCGGCGTTGAATCTTGCCGAGATCTTGCTCTTCGCAGCTTTCCAAGCAACCAGTTCCTTATATTCAAGAGCAGCGTCATTCTCGATGCACTTTGCTAAACCAGAGACAAATTTCCGAAAGCTATTTCCTCGGCCGAAGTCGAGACGAGACGCATTTTCCATAAGTTGGATGTCTTGGACACCCTGCAGGGCGATACCATAGTGGAAGAATAATGCGTTCGAGTCATTGCGGACATCGAAGAAGACTTTGGGAATCTCTGGTGACTCCAGGACCGACTTGAAAGTAGCACCACTGCTAGCAGTCGTGTTGAATGCTGCCTCGGCTAGGATCTGTACATCGATAATGTAGGTATGATTCCGAGGAAGCACAAAAGCGGCGATCAGCGTAAGAGTGCCGTCTTTGCTGAGCTGATCACCCTCGAGATCGAGGTAAAGTGAAGGTGGATCGTTTGGGATATCACGAAGGCTGTCCAGGAAGTCCACCAGAGTGGCATGTGTGTCTACTAAAGTGTAGGCAGCTGCTGGAGGTATAAGTCTGTGTCTCACCACAATAGAACAGAGTCTTACGAAGTTCCTCTGCGGGACTGATCATTTCTGGTGCTAATCCAGCTCTCTTCATATTAAGAGCCTTCTAATATTGCAATGTTGTACCTCCAATAGCTCTCTCGTGATTGTCCATAACTTTTGAAACAAAGTCTCGAGAAGAATTAGAAGCCGATTTGGACTTTTGAAGAGTGCTTCAAAATTACTAACGCTCAGTTCCATTGCGAGGCACAGGATTTTGATTCCATGCTCCAAGGTCCGGGTAGTACACACCCCGCTTCAATCTGTACGCGCCTTCTCGTTGTTGGGACATGGAACAATGCACTCAGCCGGCTCTTGTATGGCATGCCGCCTGGTGTATGGCTCGGCTCTCCATCATCGGGTGAATCACTAGCGACGTGATATTGTCATGGTGAGTGACTGAGTGATTACCAAAGTGAGAGAAAGAGGGTTCTAGCCTTGAGATTTTACGGCTGTTGCGCATCCATGCCCCCCACGGCAACGCCCGTGGGCCACTGTTGTGGGCACGAGCATGTGAGTTTGATGAAACACGCACGCACGGTCGAAGAATAGAAGAGGCCACCTACTTTCACACTCCGGCTGTGCTTGCTGTCAATCACCTCGATACACGATTCACCATATCCACTGTACCTGAACGCACTATCGCGTCGCAGCGCGCACGACGGCGCCTGTACAGAATTCAGTGACTGCCTCCGACCGCGACAACAGTGGTAGGCAGCCGTTGAACAGCATTCATCTGGAACAGGAAGAAATATAAGGGAGCTGCCTCCACTGCGAAACTGGTGGATGGCGGCAGCGGCGTGAGGACGATAGACACCATGAGCAAGTTATTGACTACCAAACAGGCCGAAGAATTGTACGCGCCGCCCTCCTCAATTCTTGTTGTTGCGCTGCTTTGGCTGATGACCTGGCGCTGACAGACACAAGAGCATTGTCGCCTACTTAAATGTCACCGAACACCCGGAGGCTGCCCTGGCGGTGCGCGATGCCCTCAATGTGCCCGAGTCTGAATTCTCCGCCGAAACGGCCAAAAAGTACGAGGGGCTGATCGAGAAGAAATGGACATCTCTCGTGCGCATGCAGAAGAAGATCATGGATTTGGAGGACCGAGTGAAGGTGCTGCAGCATGAGCTGGACAATGCCACGCCTTCAAGCCTGGCTGCGCGGAAGAACCACGATCCTCAGACGTGGCTACCACGAGCACCAGCACGGCACACTCTGCAGAGCCACCGGAATCCCATCACATGCGTTGCATTCCATCCGCTGTTCTCCAGTCTAGCAAGTGGCAGCGAAGACTGTACCATTAAGATATGGGACTACGAGCTGGGAGAGCTGGAAAGGACGTTGAAATCGCACACGAAGGCAGTGCTGGATGTGGACTTTGGTGGTCCGCGAGGGAACACACTCCTCGCGTCCTGTTCTTCAGACTTGACCATTAAATTGTGGGATCCTGCCGAAGAGTACAAAAATGTGCGCACACTCCCTGGCCATGACCACAGCGTGAGTTCAGTACGTTTCATTCCCTCTGGCGCAGCAGGAGCGCCTCTTTCTGGTAATCTTCTAGCATCTGCGAGTCGAGACAAAACGATACGGATATGGGACGTCACAACTGGATATTGTCTACGGACATTGCGAGGTCACGGCGACTGGGTGCGCTCTCTCGCCCCCACATTCGACGGAAGGTGGCTCCTGAGCACAAGTTCAGACCAGACAAGCAGAATGTGGGATTTGTCGCAACCTGATTCAAATGCCCTTAAGCAGACCTTTCTGGCTCACGAACATGTGGTCGAATGCTGCGCTTTTGCTCCACCTTCAGCATATCAGCACCTCGCCTCTTTGGCTGGGTTGAAGAAGCCACCAGCAGCAAGTTCGAGTGCCGAATACATGGCGACAGGTGGTCGTGATAAGCTTATAAAGATCCATTCCGCGAATGGTATCGTCATGAAGACACTGAGCGGGCATGACAACTGGATACGATCTCTGGTCTTCCATCCCGGAGGCAAGTATCTGCTATCGTGTTCAGATGACAAGACGATCAGATGTTGGGACTTGGCACAGGAAGGAAAGTGCGTGAGAACTATCGAGGCTGCAGATCACTTTGTCAGTTGTCTGAGATGGGCTCCGAGTGTGTACAAGGAGTCGTCCGAGACGAATGGGTTGACGAATGGAGCTGCGGCGAAGAAGGCCATGGAAGAGGAGCAGATTAGATGTTTGATCGCAAGTGGAAGCGTAGACCTAAATGTGAGGGTTTGGTCTGCGTAGGTGTACGTTGAAAGAGAAGGACACTAACATGTGAGGGCCGTTCGACACTTGCAGCCATTTCGCACCTTCTGGTCGTATGGGCGGTCAAAGGGCAAGCAAGTCGTCGTAGAGGCTGCACGCTGACTGAGGCAGAAACAGCAAGAAGCTATCTAACACAGTAGCTGCTGCAAACTCTGATACCCATGGCATACTCTGCTATGTACGAATGAAATGTCTACTATGATTTCTCCATCAGCAGTCGTTCTGCTGTGTACAACAACCCCGCCATTCCGCTCTCCGAGTTCTTGGTAGCCTACATCAAGCGATCGGGATCAAGCTGCCAATCAGAAACGGGAGCCCAAACCTACATGTACCTAGATGGCCTATCTTATCTACCTTGCTTGAACGTCACCTAAGGTACCTCACCTCCTAGGTAGCTTTCCATAATCAGCCTCGTACAGCTGCATCAGCGGTGATCCGATAGCTTGCACCTGAAGCATTCCTTGGTGTTCGTCGCCTCGAGTCAACATTGGTGGACATATGATACTCGCAGAACTGCAGCCCAGGACGTCACGGATTGCAAAGGACTAGATGTTGGCCTGCACTACCTTACTTCAGGCTATAATCTCAGCCTAGAGACCTGTTTTGAGGGTGAATTACGAGGATTGACTCACATCGGCCTCACTCTCCTCATCGACAGCCAACATCGACAGCATCAAGCCAGGCACAAGAACCATCACGAGCAAAGGGAAAGCAAGAAAGAGAAGATAACCACAATGTCTCTTCCCCTCATCCCAACAGCGGCAGCATTCGCCATCCTCTTTACCATTGTCTACAAGTTCATCCTGCATCCCGCCTTCATTTCTCCGCTCTCCAAGGTCCCCTCCGCACACTGGTCTTCATCCATCTCCCCACTCTGGATCCTCTACCACCGTCTCCTGCAACAAGACACGCACACGCTCGCAAGGCTCCACCAGAAGCTCAGCGCTCCGATTCTGAGGATAGCACCCAACGAACTCTCCGTCAACTGCGTCTCAGGAGGTCTTCGAACAATCTATTCCGGAGGTTTCGAAAAAGACACTTGGTATTCTAATGTCTTTTCCAATTATGATGTCCAACCAATGTTTGCCATGGAGGATAAAGAGGAACATTCGAAACGGAAGAGGATTTTGAGTAATATCTATGCTAAGAGTACACTTCAATCCTCGAAGGCTTTGGATGAACAGACCGATCTGATTGTAGAGGAGAGGTTGAGGCCTAGGATATTAGCAGAAATGGGGAAAGAAGCGACGGATGGAGGTGGTGGAATTGAGTTCTATGATATCTTTTGCGCTGTTACGATGGACTTTGTTAGTGCCTATATCTTTGGGTTGGGAAATGGGTCGGATTTCTTGGTTGCTGATAAGGATGGTGGGATCAGGCTTTTTCATGACTTTAAGGCAAGGCAGAAGTATACATTCTGGCCACAGGAGTGCCCTGGTCTCACGAGGATTTTGGGCAAGTTGGGGCTCAAGTGGTTGGTTGTTCCTACTTGGGTCGATGGAGCCAATCAGGATATTGAGAGCTGGTTGATGGGGATGTGTGAAAAAGCGGAGCAGACAGCACAGAAGATCGATGGCGGCGCGGAGGTGAATGCACGGGATGTGCCGACTGTGTATAGACAGCTGGAAGGGGGCTTGCGGAGAGATCAGAAGAAGTCAGGCAATGGAGCAGAAGGAAAGCTGAAAATCGAAATCGCGTCCGAACTACTGGATCACACACTCGCTGGCTTCGACACGTCAAGTATCACACTCACTTGGCTAGCATGGCAAGTCAGCAAACTTTCCAACCAGCACTGGCAGGACATGCTCCGAAACGAAATCTCAACCTTGAAAGACGAAGATTCTCTCAATGCAAAAGCCATCGACAGTTTACCCATCCTACACGCAATCCTCATGGAGACATTAAGATTACACGCTGCAATCCCAGGTCAACAGCCCCGAGTCACCCCCTCACATACTCTAACCACCCTTGGAGACCCCGAAGCCGGTGCCGTCTATACGAATCTGCCTCCCAATACTCGCGTCCAATCACAAGCCTACGCCCTCCATCGCAACCCCCATGTCTTCCCTGACCCAGACAGCTGGCTGCCAGATCGTTGGCTCAATGCCTCCTCCTCCTCCTCCTCCTCTCCTTCCCTCCCAACCCCGACCAACACTACGAAAGATACAGTATACACACCTCGCACAGCAGACCAACTCCGAGAAATGAGCCGACACTTCTGGGCGTTCGGATCCGGTGGCAGGATGTGCGTAGGGAGTAATCTCGCTATGTTGGACATGAAAGCCACGATCGTGGGAGTCTGGGGCAAATTTCAGACGACTATCGTGGATGACGAGGGCATGGTGCCCAATGGAGGATATATGGCTGAACCTTTGGGCGTGGGCAAAGGTGGCTACAAGGGAATTGGAGGCAAGTATGCTGATGGAGAGGTGAGAAGGTTTTTGAGGTTGAAGGTGGTGGTGGTGGTGGAGAAGGCGGAGGAGAAGAAGGATTGAAAAGCGTCAGTGCAAGATGTAGTTGTATTTCTTGATTCTTGTGACTTGATGTTGTTGTTGTTGTCATGACGGGGCAACAACCGGAGTCCGGCAGAAGCTAGCGTCCGAGACCCCAGGGTCCAGACCCGAGCCGCGACTCGGTGCCGCGACATGACGTCAGCCGGATTGGTGCGATGCGATGCGAGCGAGCGTCGATGGATGGAACCGGAGGTGAGAGCTTGTAGTAGTATAGTCAAGGTACATGTAGTATCTGTACAGAGTTATCGCACTCACTCACTGCTGGCCCAGAGCTATCGCCATCACACGACTGTTGAGGCCCGTGACTGTGTTTGTTTTTTGGGCAGCAAAGTGACGACCAGATCACAATCTTCTCATATCAATCCCACGCGCAGCGTACTGTTCACCCCGCTCACGGCGCTGCGTAGGGCCTGCCACTACTGTTACTACTACCACTACCACTACCACTACCACTACCTCTACCACTACCAGTCTACCACTACTCCTCCTCTACTTCCTCCTCCTCCTCCGCCTACTACCGTTCTCTTCCGCCATATTCGTCCAACAGTATTCGCGTGCCTGACTCGACCACGAGAAGCGCACCAGAACGTCGGTACCCGCGGCTGAAAGCTACCAGACCGCGCTCGATCGCGCGCCTGTACTGCTATTAAGGTCCTGGATTAGTGCACTAGCTGGTTGCGCCGACGGGATCGAGCTAGTTCTACCAATCTCCTGGTTCCGACGGCGAGTTGAAATACCAAAAAAACGCCGAGGAGCATGCGTTGTTGCGTGTAAAGACAGAGCATCCTGCCCACAGTCGACCTGCATCGAGCCGCCAGACCGCACTGCGCTGCAGGTAGCAGTCTCAACCGAACGCCCGCCCACCATGGCGAATGGTGTCGTACACAATATTACTTCCAGGTTCCACCGACACAGTACGAGCAGCGCAGCCGGGCAAAAAGACACTGCCGCCGATCATGAAAACGAGAAGCGCAAATTGGTAGAGTGGGAGGTGGATAAGCGACCCCTGGAGCCCGATGAGATTGTCGTTGATCCCCAGAAAAAGCCTGTAGGCCACTCCAGCAAACATCTGCGGCGAGAGGACTTCGACCTGGTCAAGACCCTCGGTACTGGCACCTTTGCGCGAGTGTGGATGGTCAAGCTGGCAAACCGGAAGGAAGATGTCAGGAACAAGGTCTTTGCGCTCAAGATTCTGCGAAAAGCAGATGTAATCCGACTGAAGCAAGTCGAGCACGTTCGCAACGAGCGTAATGTGCTCGCAGGAGTCGCTGGACATCCCTTCATCACCACCATGGTAGCAAGCTTCCAGGACTCAGAATGCTTATACATGGTTCTGGAATACTGTCCCGGTGGAGAAGTCTTTTCATACCTACGCCGAGCGCGCAGATTCAACGAGGCTACATCGCAATTCTACGCTGCTGAGATTGTACTAATCCTCGAGTTCTTGCACGAGCGAGAAGGCGTCGCGTATCGTGACCTTAAGCCGGAGAACATTCTGATTGATGCCGATGGACATTTACAGCTCGTAGATTTTGGTTTTGCAAAGAAGATACACAATCGTGCGCCTCCCATGCACTCCAGTCATGATAACACGTCGGGTGCTGACACTCAACCAATAGGAGAGACATATACCTTATGTGGCACGCCCGAATACCTCGCGCCAGAAGTGATCCGGAACACTGGACATGGCACCGCAGTGGATTGGTGGGCTTTTGGCATCCTTATATACGAGTTCCTGGTGGGACAACCGCCCTTCTGGGACCAGAATCCGATGAAGATATATGAGCAGATTGTCGAGGGTAAAGTGCGATATCCGAGCGCCATGGGAAAAGACGCTCGAGACATCATTGCTGGTCTCTGCACAGTGGATGTAACGAAGAGGCTAGGCAACATGGCTGGGGGCGCGGCTACTGTAAAGGAGCATCCTTGGTTCGCCAATATCAATTGGGACGACCTATACCATCGAAGGATGAAAGGTCCCATCATACCACATCTGAAAGGGCCAGATGACACGCGCAACTTTGACGAATACGACCCTGAGCCTGCAGAGAAGCAGCCATATACCAAGGTGAGTTCTGCCGGCAAGACTGTCAGCTCTTGGCTGGTACTAATAGCGAATGCGAATAGGATATGTGCGAGAAGTATGATAAGATGTTCGCAGACTTCTAGCTGGCCCATAGCTCTTCCGATGATTCTTTAACGCGACGACGGACGACCATTTGCATTGTACTTACAGATCGGCATTAGAGAAGAGCCAGAGCGTGGCGCATGGCGTACTGCACGAGGAGCATTGTAGAAAAAGGAATGACGGTATTGCTACGACAACACTGGGATGACATGGCGACATGCGCACGATACATACGGGGGCAACACTACTACTTGTATGGAGCGACCAGATATGGCGTCTAATCTGGCAAATAATGCCCACACGACACCAGTGCAGTCGTACCGACCCCCACAATTACTTTCCGGTCTTGGCGCATACCACGGGCGCTAGGTCGGATAATAAGTTCTCACCCCGCAGAGGCAGGTACCTTATTATTCATCATGACCTTTTGGTTGTACCGACTCCTAAACTGCACATCTTCTTGTGATGCGCGTACCACCTTGCGACACTTCTTCCAGCTGGATGAAGCTGTGTTTGCGACATGTTCCGCCGGGCTGTGGGTAGCCGGAGGCTGAAAGGCTCTCAATGGCAGGCCGTTCAGTCGTGGGGCACAGCTCGGGTCGCTGGAACGGCTCGACGGAGCTTGCTCACCAGGGCACACGATCGTGGGCCTATTGAGGTTCGGCACTTCAACTTCTGCAGCGGCGGCGGCGGCGGCGGCGGCGGTGGTGGTGGCGGGAGGAATAGTCTACATGCTGACTCGATGCGTACCAGCCGCCACTCCTCGAACAGACAGTTCCCGAGCACTTCGCCTCGATCGTCTCACGATACGGAGACCGACCTGCGTACGTCGCCTCGCGTTCTCCGCTCTTCTCTTTCTCCTCCTACAGGCGCTTCTTTGCGATAGAAAGTGCACGAGTTAAGAATGATACAGGGTCTCGACAAGGCACCAGCGGAGCACCTTGACATATGGCGAGCTAGATGCAAAGTCCAATGCTCTTGCCCGAGGCTTACAAAGCATTGGTGTCAACAAGGGCGACAGGGTGTCGGTTTCGCTGGGCAATAACATTGAATTTGCAATTGCAACATATGCCATCTTCAAAGTTGGTGCTATTCTCAACCCGCTGAATCCAAGCTTCAATGCGCATCAGGTCGTTAGTGCTTTGAACCATTTGGAGTCATCACACTTGATCATTGGTACAGAAACACACCTGGTCCGCAAAGATCCTAGGGACAACTCGCAGATATTACTGCATATTGCTCCTGGCATTGGCGGTAAAAAGTTGGAATCCGAGCTTTGCCCCGCTCTCCGAGATATCATCCTCGTAGACAACTCTCGCGGTCGAGTCGATCCCGCGTCTCTGGGCGCCACAGTGCCTTATCAGGCTGTACAAGAAGGCAATTCCATCCAAGCTCTGTCAGATCAGAGGCTTCACAAGGACGATGTCATCAATATTCAGTTCACTTCCGGTACAACTTCAGCGCCCAAGGCTGCTTGCCTGAGCCATCGCTCGATTCTCAACAATGGGCATCAAATTGGGCAGAGAATGCGACTTACAACGGACGATGTTGTTGTATGTCCACCGCCACTCTTCCACTGCTTCGGATGCATTCTAGGCTACATGGCAACAGCAACACATGGTTCTCACATTGTCTTCCCTACTGAGGCTTTTGATCCTTTGAACTCACTTCAAGCTGTGCAAGAATACAAAGGCACAGCGCTTTACGGCGTCGCAACAATGTTCCTGGCAGAATTAGAACTCATCAACAACGGGACAGTGAGGAACGAAGGGTTTCAGCACCTCCGGACAGGCATAGCAGCAGGCTCATCCGTCCCACAAGAACTAATGAGGAAACTCCACAAGACCTTGAATCTGAACGAATTGACAATCTGCTACGGTATGACGGAAACATCTCCCGTATCGTGTATGACGCGCACAGATGATCCCATCCAGAAGCGTATCGAAACCGTTGGTAGACTTCAACCACACGTCGAAGCCCGAGTCATCGATCCTGTCGACAGAACCAAAACTCTCCAGGTTGGCGAAAGAGGCGAGTTGGCAGTAAGAGGCTATCTGCTCATGAAGGAGTACTGGAATGACCCCAAGAAGACCCAAGAGAGCATGATCCAATTACCCGACGTGGAAGGCAACGAGCAGACGTGGATGTTGACTGGAGACGAAGCTAGCATGGATGAGGAAGGGTATGTGAGTATCACAGGACGCATCAAAGATCTCATCATCAGAGGTGGAGAAAATATTCATCCCCTGGAGATTGAGAACTGTCTGCTCAGCCATGATGGTGTGAGAGAAGTGAGTGTCGTGGGACTCCCGGATGAGAAGTATGGAGAAGTGGTAGCTGCATTCATCGTAAGGAACGAGACCAAAGGTGTAGAGCAAATCAGCGCAACACAGGTTCGGGATTTCGTCAGACAAAAATTAAGTGGGCATTTAGGTGAGTACAAATACTGTACCTTGCTGCGTTACAGTCCAGTCTTTTCTTTTCTCGCGAGGTTTGCAACAGAAACGAGGGACTGACTAAATCTGTGTGTACAGTGCCCAAGTATGTCTTTTGGGTCAATGACTACCCCAAGACTGCATCCAACAAAATACAGAAATTCAAGTTGCGAGAAGATGGGGTGCAATTCTTGAAGGAGGGCTTAGGGACCTGATTGATTGATCGATCGATCTAGAATTATTTCTATGTGCTGCACACCTGGCTTGCTTAATAGGGATATTAGGTAGCGATGGTATTATTATACTTCATGAAGAGCTGAAAAGTGACCTGCATAATGAGTAATTGGTCCCCGAATATCAATCATGCTGAGCGAGCTCAAATCATCGAGAATGCGTTGTAGACAGGTGAGGCTCTGCAATAGCTGAAATTTTCCAAGTGCCTTGGAACGAAAATTTAGTAGATTACACACTAATTCCCGTCATTTCGATCTCTTCATCTCAAGCGGAACACCGTCATCCATCGCATCGACCAAGCTCGTTGCACTCGTATTTGTCGAAGACCACCAGCCTTCGGGCCTTGATCTTGGTACAACGGTTTCGTCTGTTGCGATGCTAATGGTGGTATATGGACTGTTCTGTTGCTGCACAGGACGAGATATTCGAGATTGTACAGGAGTTTCATGGTGAAACTGATGCTCATGCTGCAGCTGCCGTGATTGGGTGGGCTGTATCGAGGCTTCTGTCGCGTCAACTTCTGCGTTCTGTAATCTGCGCTAATTGTAAGGTCAGTTTCTCTTATCTTGCGGTATCAGTAGCACTTACTCCTATTGTGGCTGGTTTGATACCTGTCGCTACTGCGTCCATGATAGGGGCTCGAGAAGAGTGGCTGAAGGCAGAGGGTGAAAAAGTGAGTGGCGTCTCGTCATTGTAGATATCGTCGTCGTCGTCGTCGTCGTCACTCTCATCGAGTTGCGCTTCGCTGGTGGAGGGTCGCTCGTCTGCAAAGTCGGGGCCTCTGAAGCCATTGAGGCTATGATCGTGGCTTCGTTCATCCTCAGAGTAGCCAGGAGGTGCCGAGCCGTTTGGAGTCACGGCGGCTCCATCAACCATGCTTGGTCGAGTCGTGGGCCAGCCAAGGGCTTGCTGCTTGGTTTGACTTTGGCGACTGTAGCTCTCCAGGGCCTCGAGCACGTGGGGAAACACCAGCTTGTCAACATCGCTGGCCCAGAGGAGATCCAAATGCTCGTACTTTGGTACGCACTTGGCTATTGTATGCCTCGGCAGCTCCTTCATCATAAGCTTGATGTCCACCAAGCTGTCACTTCCACCGTAGACAAGCACGATAGGTGTCCGAATGTTCTTGGTCGGAAACTTAGCTACCTTGTAGTATTTGCTGCCGGTGCTGAAGCTTGTTGGACTTGTCACTTCATCGTCGAACATCTGGAATTTGCCGTTCCGGATGATCTGGAACCAGTGGACCACACTTTTGGTGCTGGTGAACGAGAATAAATGCGGGTATGCAGCGATCTTTTGATGGGGAGCAATATTCAGAGCTTTCCAGCCAAACAAGAACCGTAAGCACTTATCGATGATCCACGAGAAGATGGCTGGGTATAACAGAGCCTGCCACATGGTAGTGCTGCCAAGAATGGCGCGTCTGCCAAATAGCAGATACAGCACTTCTGGATTCGACTTGACCAACGAACTCACCAGACCAGACGCTATTCCTGGCGGTGCCATTGCAGGCGCAAGTGCAACGAAGACATCTACTTTGCTGTTCAGCGTTGGATGTATCGAGAGGGTAGCGAAAGCTTGGGCAGTTCCCTGGCTAAAGCCGATATAGGAGAGACTTGGCTGGTAGGTCGTGTCCAAGATATAGTTGATGCTGTCCGGGATATCATGGAAGGCGAATTGATCAATGCTGAAGTTCCAGAATTTGGTCTCATTGGGTCCGTAATGCAAGCACTTCTTGCTGTACTTGTTTCCCCGATTGTTGCCCAACCAGACATCGTAGCCTTGCTCCACGAGCAGAAATGGCAAACAGCGTTCCTTCTCAGTCAGACACACCCAGACCTCGCTATTCATCATCAGGCCGTGGTGGAGGTAGACGACCTTCTTCTCGACGCTGCCCGGCCCGGCATTGACGCGCTGATCTTCCTCGCCTCGCCGATGTGCAAGCCGGTGGACGCCCAGCAGGTAGCCATCACCGGTCTGGACGACATGCTCTTCGGCCAGATAGCCATAGAGCTCGCACAGCTCCAGGAAATCGTGCGCCTGTGCGATGGGACTCGACACGTTCCTCTTCTTGTTGCGGGCGCGTCGCGAGTACGGCGAGGACAGGCTGTTGAAGGCGTTGCGACTGAGGCGGTACAGGCCGCGGATAATCGGCGTGGGCAGGAGGAGTGTGATGGTTCGTGCGACGACTTCGAGCAGAGCTATGGCAAACGACGCAGCGAGCGCCAGGAACTCGTGGAAGTACAGTCGGCCGATGAGCGGGATGGGCGCCATGGTTGGTTGCCGTGCCCTATGTTAGAAGTATGCTGCTGCCAGTTTGAGGATATGATGAGGCGGTATGTACATGGCTCACGCACACATGCTCTGTCTGTCACGCAGACTGACCGACTTCATGCCGTGGAGCTCCTGTGCAGGTATAGACATACCATGTGTGTACATGTAGAGTGGAAGATTTGATGTCATTGTCACATGCCTCATCCTTCTCAATGGAGCTACCCGTCCCGTCCCGTGTCTCCCACTGAGACCTATATATTTGGCTCGCACTTACATGTACTTTGTACAGTGTACAGTATACAATAGTAAATTGTACAACTTCAACCATGTCTCATCTCCTGTCATTGCCTGCTCCGGCCGCCTTCCAGTCGTCATCTGAAGTGCTCCACTGAGGACATAACATCCATCATCGCCAGATCCTTGGCACTTGAATATGTGGCAGAGGTGGGTGGCTAGATGGAAAGGACTTGTAGGATTATTATAAGTGTATGCCAGCGACGAAGAGGCGAAGATCTGCAATGATGCGCTAGACTTTCGAAGCTCGAGAGGAGATCCTGATGTGGAAGGTCTTGTCTTCACTCAAGCTGAGTCCCATGGAGTGAGTACATACAGCGTGTTTTCGAGGAGTTGTCAAGTGGCCAGACGCGGCAATATAGACTCTTCATGCCTTGCACACTTTCGCCGTGCTCACATGAAGTGGCCATCTTCGACGTTGTTCGACGTGAAGTGGTTTGGCAGGTAGCTCCAGGTGCAATCGTTCCAGTATGATATATGTGATACCACTCTCAAGCATCTGAGAGAGCCCATGGTGACAGTCCAGCCTCTTAATTCTTCTGCTCCCTGCTGTTATCCAACCAACAAAGGTATGACTGATAGTTGCCATACGCCCCTCCACGACCCATAACGCGCCCAGCGCCCTCATCGCTCATAATGCATTCAACCACCACCCTCACCTCGACCTAACACTCGTCTTCTTAACGGCAAACGGACTCTCCTCCGCCGTCCTAATCGCATCAAAACTAAACAGCGTCGAAAAATACAGCCCCAAAAACCGCACCACCATAGCCGGTATCCCTCTCCCCTGCGCAAACGCCGCCGGCGCAGAAAACGCCTGTCCCACATTCGGCAAACTAGCCGCAAGGCCAGGCCCGGAAGCATTGTGAGGTCGACTCCCACTTTCGCTTCCCAGTGTCTGGCCCTTTCCACTAAACAAGGCCGAGGAAGAAGCTTTCGCAGGCCCTTTAGCAGCATCGGCGGCAGCGGAGAGGATGGCGGATCGTAGAGCGGTGGGGTTGGCGCCTCGGACGGTTTCGACGACTTTACTGCCTTTGAGGATTAGGAATGTAGGCATTCTAGAGGTGTCACGTCAGTAAGGCTGTGATTTTGGGATATTTCGCAGTGTGGGAAGGACGGAATTATATTGTTGCTTACGCGGAAATGCCATAGATGGATGCTACATCGCGTTGGTTGTCTACGTTGACTTTGGCGAAGATGATGCGGCCGGGTTTGGACTCTGCTGCTGCGAGTTGTTCAAATACTGGACTGATCACTTTACATGGTCCGCACCAGTCTCTGTGAGGTGAGATGGAGTGGTCAGTAGGAGTTCGCTGGCGCATTGGTATCTGCGGGTTCTTACGCGTAGAAATCGACAACGGTGTAAGTGGAGGATGCCGTGGTTTGTTTGAAGTGGCCTGTTGAGCTGATGCTAATCACTTTGGAGCTCATCGTGGCGATGTCAAGTGAATGTAGGAGCAGACGGTGTGGAACAAGACGTTGTCTTGTGGAAGATGGTAGGTGCCGAAGCACTTCAATGTGGGGTTTCACGTGAAAGGCAAAGGACGCGTGCGTGCATGGCTGGCGATGGGATCTCAACTGATGTCCTCTGTAACTATGCTACGCTATTTTATGCTATGTATCTGGTTTACTGTACTTTTATGCTACTGTTACATGCACAGACTACCTCAAAGTGAACCCCCAATCCACTGCTTTAGTGTCATCGTCGTCGTATATGCCATTGCCACCACTCCGACACAGATCATAGCGATGTCGAATATCTTCTCTGACCTCTTCTCCGCAATTCCTCGAAGATGTAGCACCGGCGGGTAGATGTATACCAGGGGCACACAGGCAAAAGCGCCGATCAGCGACACAAATTTGTCGAGATCTCCAGCGGCAACAATCGCCACGAGGCCACAGAACACCATCATGGCAGTACGAAGAAGGTTCTTCCACCATTTGACACCAGCGCTCTTCTTACCGGAAGCTTTATCGCCAAACAGCCACTGTTCGATAATGCGGACAGCTGGGAACAGCTGCACAGGTGCGCCAACCAGGACTGCCATGGAGTACAGGAACTGCACAGCATTGACCAGCTTGCTGTCCTGCGGGTAGTTCGATATGATTTGAATCTTCGTCTCTTCGCCGAAAGTGGCATAACACAGAGCCCCAACCGAAGTGAAGATACAAGTGATGATGAACATGACCAGATATAGCAGGTACGAGAATTTCTCCGGTTCCTTCATCGAAGACTGAATCGGCAAGATAAGTCCGATGCCTTCGAAGGTGAAAATTGCCGAGCCAACAGTAAGTGTAAACGCATTCGGATTGAAGAGCTTCACTGTAGGAGCCATGCCATGGTAGGCTAGCTCTTTGATATCATATGTCCAGATATAGATCAGGCCGATCAGGATGAAGACATCCGCAAGAAGCGCAGCGGGACCAAGCTTCGCGATATTGCGGATCAGAGCCATTGGGATGAGAATCACAAATTGGACTGCGATCAGGGCGGCTGTGTTGAAGGGCTGGGGCTTATCTGCCGGAACAAGTGCCTGCAAGAACGATAGCAAGTTCTCGGCTGTAAAGATCAAGCCAGCGCAGACGAAGCCCAGTTGTGACAATGTGATAGATGCCAGAACGAGTCCTCGGAATTTGCGGCCAAAGATTGCATCTCCGATTTCACCATAACCGCCACCATACCTCTCTCTGCACTGA
Source organism: Mycosphaerella sp. Ston1 (assembly GCA_000504405.2). Lineage (NCBI taxonomy): Eukaryota > Fungi > Ascomycota > Dothideomycetes > Mycosphaerellales > Mycosphaerellaceae > Mycosphaerella > Mycosphaerella sp. Ston1. Next base: position 52,289 of record KZ105377.1, read on the forward strand.
AGCAGAAGGCGGAAACAGAGGATCGTGATGAGGGAGACCATAACGAGCGTGATCGAAGAGAACAGTATTCCACCATTCCGGAACGCTTTCGGCAGAAACATGATTCCAGTTCCAACGAATGCCTTGAGCAGCGTAAAAAAAGTCTTCGTCGTGCCAGCCTCTCCTTCGCGCTTTGCTCGTTTCGAACTCTTACTTCTCCCGAGAAGCGGTCGTCTTTCACCAGGCATTTGGTTCGCCTCTGCTTCATCTTCGTCTATTGCAGATTCCGTGTCAGGGTCCAAATCCGAGTCCGTGTCCTCCAGGTTTTCGCCAGCAAAACTACCATAAAGTTCTAGAAATGATACAAAGTTCCTGGTCACTGGTGTGGCGACTGTACTAAGCCGTCTCTGTGCTGTGTGCCGTTGCACATACTGTCTTCGCATCCCGCCAGGCTGAAGCTGATCGCCCACGGGAACATCTGCAGCGGAGAGGACTCGACGACTTTGCCCGGCGGCAAAAGTGTTTGACCGCCTGAGACTTCCATCATTCTTTGCTCGCGCTTTGATCTTGAAGATGTCACGATGCATGTCACCGCCTTGGAGCCTCAAACTCGACTCCGGCTCTGGGGATTTCGAGAAGTATGATGTACCCTCCACATCACCGGGAGAGGCATATGCCACAGCTTCTGGTTCTGCGCTGTATCCTTCTGGCAGATGTCGGTCTACGATTCGTGCTTCCCTTCGAGACCGACCTGAATTAGGTGTCTCGATCAAGTCCTGTTGCTCGGCCATGACGATGGTATTTGGAAATCCAAATTTTCTGACTTTTCCAGGATATCACCGCAACGTTAGAGACAATAGCACTGTACGGAGATCCTGCTGCATGAGAGCTCCCTTCACAGGGAATTGTTATTATGAAGATGTCGAGGTAGGTGGAGAAGAAAGAAGACACAGATTCGATCTGTAGAGGTTCAAGACAGAAGGCACGTGGCTCGTGGCCCTTTCAGCCGAACTTTATCTGGATCGCCGACAAGGGTGCAAACATGGTATCCCGCTCTCAACTTCGTCATATATGAGGTAGTATACCTAAAAGATGGTCTTGACATGTCACGAGTCCGATAAATGACAACGAGAGCACTCTACATAGCAGAGACAGAGTGCCTACTGCGCTCCAAGCATAATGCGAACATGCACCACCTATCGATGGTACTCCCTGATCAACACAAAGCCCAAGTCGCATAGGCCAAATCAGCGGAATCCTCATGCACAGCGTCATCAGCTATATCTGTTTGAAAGTTACCCATGATTCGTCCCTGACTTGGTCTCATTAATTGAATATCATTACAATGCGAGAGCGACGCGAAGGCACGTGACCCTCTACGTGAAACACAGCATTCTATCCTCAGATCGTTTTCCTTCTCATATCGCTCCTTCACAGACCCCAGTACTCTTTCACGAGGTAAGCGCCGTAGCCAGCAAGGCCAAGCTGAACAGCAAGGGTCGTGAAGAAGCCGATGGGACGTCCTCGGCCCGTATGCGCGTGCTTCTTGCCATGCATCAACAATCCCGCCTCGACGTGTACCACTCTCGCAACCGTGAGTGCCGCCAACGCCCATGTCAGAACTTTCTTGCTTCCTCCATTGGCCTCCACAAATCCAGCGATGATAAGAGCGAGCGGGACGTTTTCGTTGAAGTTGCCTTGAGCGCGACAGGCTACGAGGAGCTCGTCGTCTTCGCCGGCGGTGGATGAGGAGGATTGCGCGATGGCTTGGTTAGCCTTGATGCGCTGCTGTACTACGCGCCCCTGGAGGAAGACGTAGTAGAGGGAGAGCGGTAATGCGAACGTGGTCGTCACTGGGAGACCCAGACCGAGACCGACTGGGTGGTTATCAGCACTGACATGGCTGTGTAAGGCCCATTCAAGGCTCGCAGGCTGAATGGCTATGACTTACGACGCGTAGACATGGTAGGTATAGATATATGGTTAATTATGCTGCTGAAAGGTAATGATATGGTGTGGTGTGGTGTTGACAAATGCAGGATCACATTCCAGAGCGATGGGAAACAAGAAACGACAGCTCGCCAAGGATACAGCTGAGCAGCGAAGGATCAGCGCTTTTTCGTATGGGCACGAGTCGAGTCCCGCCTTTGATACAGAGGCGCATGCGACGCATGGACTGTATCAACTGTATCAACTGTAAGGTATCATCAATATCAAACTGTTGAGCGTTCTCGCTAGTGGTTCCGACTGAGCTATTCCTAGTACCGGCCACAGTATTGGGAACAAAGATACAGCTCTAGCCTCTCTGCTGGTCGAGCACAATGTCGACTCAATATGCCTGGTACTCAATAAGGATAGACCGACCTTGCCTTTGAGCACAGCAAAGATGAACTGAAGTCGAGTGATAGCCTCGTCACACTCATCATGCGGAAACATATTACTACTGTGGTGTTCAAGATACGGCTTCATCCCTGCGTAACGGAACATGCCCATCTCATGCTGGCCCTGTCTACTTTCCTTCGCGCGCTCTGATATTCTCAGAGAGCGCATACGAAGCATGAAAGGTGATGTTGTGCGCCCCCAGCCGAAGAGCCTTTCATGTTGAGAGGCTGGTCGGGGTTTCTGGTTGTGAACTTGACCTGACCTCTTGGGTGCTAATCAATGGGCAAATGATCGGTTAATATAGCATGTTAGGTATGGGCTTGCAATAGATCGAGGTCTGTAGACGATGCACCTGGATGTACTCATACATGTATGTGAGAAGGTGAGGTCAAAAAAGAGTCCTTGGGCATGTCTCGGAGTGAATTGCCAGAACTAGGTACCTACCTTTGTATGATGCCACCGGCGAGGAAGAAGACCCCGAGGTCTGTCGACCGTGATTGGAGGCGCAAAAAGACAAATCATCCATTGTCGTTGAGGATTTTAGCCACCCCCGCCACAGCATCCCCACCACGCTTGCACGCCCGCGACTCGTGTTATGCTGCTGTGAAGAAGATTCACTCCCTAACGCCGAGGCGTGCGTTCGACTCGTAGAATGTGGTAGTACGTGTACATGGCGAGCGAGTGCTGGCCCAGATCTGATGGCTTGAAGCGTACATGAAGTGAACTTCATGAAGACAAGCAGGGTCAGACAGGCGTAGACCTTACTGTCCTACCAGGTTCAGACAGCCATACCAGATTCTTGTCAGATGCCAAGAGTCCGAGGTCTCGTACCACCACCGCAGGATGCGGAGACGGCACCAACTTCTCCAGTTTGTCAGAGCACGGCATGTGCAAAGCTCCGAGGCTTGAGGGCTCTGCACGATGCCACGCTTCTTGCCTATCTAGGTAAGACGCGATGCACAATATCAGAGCTAGCAATAACACTAACCGTTGCATCAGGCTTGTGGCGATTCGGCAGCCTGGTTGGAGCATTCGTTTCGGCTGCTCGAAAAGTCGCAGGCTCGATATGTTGATGTACAGCACTACTATATATCCTCTTGGTGGAAATTGGACGGTATCGAACAGCGTGACTCGAAAGTGCTGAGTGTCCATCCATGGATGTGTGTGAACCCCCAAAGGGCTGCCGTTGCCCGCTCCAACATCAATAGGTAACTCCTGCATACCATTTCAAGCAAGCCCACCTCATTAGTCAACTCGCAAAGGGGCTTTTCAAAGTTTCTGATAGCACATGATCTAGCAGAAGCGGCAGCGGCCCAGATGTCCGACAACTGCAGTGAGGTCTAGCCGATTGTTGAGCTCATAGTAGAGGCAGCCGGATTGGGAGAACGGGAAGACGCCACTCTGGCTAATCCCCCTTATACGACACTCAATTACAGATGGTCTGACGACACTTCGATGGATCGCCGAGGCGGCGTTGCTAAGACGGACTATGCTCGACGCTAGGCTTGAGCAGCTGTTTGATTCAATGGCTCCCTCTTTGTAAAACTCCTCCAAGAACTGAGCCTCCTCTCAAACCAAGCACTCGACATCTGCTGAAAGATCACTCCGGTGGAAAGCACGAACTCCCTAGCCAAGCAGCAGGCCACAAACAAGAAATATGAAGGTCGCCGCCATTGTCTCCATTTGCGCTGCAGTGGCCCTCGCGGCTCCTGTCGCGGACGACTACATTCCTGGTCACTACAGACCAACACCAACATACCACAAAGGAGGAGAGCCGTCAACCATACCGCAACCATCATTCATACCAAACCCATCATCCTATCCAAAGCCGCCACAAGTTTCCAACATACCCGCTCCACCACAGGGATCCAATATCCCAAGTGGTTACAAAAGCAAGACTGGTCCCGCGCCACAACCCAACGTATGGGTGGGTAAGCAAGTTGAGCACAGCAAGCCGGAGGAATGGTGGGAGCGTCACGAGTGGTCTTGAAGTGGCTATGGTTTGGGCATCAGTGAAGCTGAAGCGGGCACACCGGCGCCCGGCGCCTTTATTGAAATGCGATTGGGGAGTTGGTCTGCAACGGGAACTTTAGAGAGGGCTGAACAAGATTGCCCACTTCTTCATCACAACTTCATTCGATTTCTCCGGGCGGTCGGCATCTCAAAGAGAAGACATTACTTTGCGGTCTACTTGTGGGCATTCCTGTATGCTTTTTTTGTCTTGGAAACACCCAGGACGCGACGATGATAACCCCTATCCTTTCTGTGAATTACTCTTCTTGCACAAAGAGCCGAGTCTCACGACGATTGAGCAGAGCAAGCGCGGATCGATCACCAATATGTAAATAGAGGCCGCAACATTGCTATGTAACAGCATATCGACTGCACATCATCAAACTTCGTACGCTGGCCCCGTGAGCGGCGCGCCGTGTCTTGCACAATTAAAAAGCGAAAATGTGAATAGAAACTTAACGCTCACGACTGGTAGACCACAGCATAGGGTACAGTCGCTCACGTCGACGATATCGAAACCTTGGTCGTGCCGAACCAGCCACAACTACTAGTAAGTGCTTCAATTTGTCCACGAGCGTGAAATATGCTCACACCTCAGGCGTCTCGCCAGATCTTTGCACGACCTACTAGATGCTCGCTGTGAGATACGCTCACCCCTGAGACCCGACACTAGGCCGGCTTCACTTCATCCTTGACGGTCGAAAGCAAATTCCCAATGCCATCGCGGGTTGACGAGACACGAGTGACCATATGTCTAGGCTGATAGTAATGCCTCGACCTGCTGTTACACTGCCCTTGCACTAGCGCTCGTACAGCCTCCTAGCTTGTGCGTATGTAGGATTCACTTCAACTCTACGAGACCGTTACGCAGAGGACGCTTCACTTGTCAAGGTGAAGTGAGTTACGGACAGCTGATCCAAAGTGCAGACTCGACGCTTCACCACAACGTAGCATAACATTGCCTCACAGATACCACGCTCGTCACATACTGTATATGACCTCCTACCACCTATCTTATCTCCCCCAGCGACACTCTTCCAATGTCTTCTACGTGCACGACCCCGTCGCCTAGCAGGCTGAACCGTTACCATGCTCACGGCGACTTCACCTGCATGAAAAGCGCCAAAGCTTAAAACTCGCAGCCATACTTTTGCGCGCCTCTGACCGTCTCACAACCGCAACACCAAAACCTCACAACCTCGCACCTCGCAAAAGTTCCATCCACCACACCATGGCACCCAAGAAACGCAAGACCAGCGCCGTCGACGAGTACAACTACAAATCTCGCAATGTCAAATCAACATCACCACGCGCCATGAAGCAAAACTGGGACCCCCGCCGGGTCAAAACAACCATACCACCCGTCAGAAAGCTCCGCAAGGACTCTGCTGTCGACCGTCCCACTAAGATTGTCATTCTACGTCTTCCTCCTCGCGATCCGCGCGCGCTGTTACGTGCGAGTCGGAGGAATCTTGATGCGGCGATTTTGGAACGTCAGGCTGCTAATACCCGGTTGCATGAGGTACTGTAAGTTAGGAGAGTGAGAGCTCAGATTTGCTGCCGATTCTTCTTTTTTGGGCGGGCTTTCTTGATGGAGCTCGAGTTGCGCAGCAGTGACAAC
>KZ105380.1:658-49000 GCA_000504405.2 Mycosphaerella sp. Ston1
AGAGAGTAAGTAGAGAGTAGAGAAGATACGTACTTAGCGTCGTCGTCGCCGTCGCCGTCGTTATCGCCGTCTCCTATTACTTTATCTTCGTTTACTTTATTATCCTCTATATCTTCGGCTTCGTCTAGAATTAGAGTAGGTAGCGCTATTACGGTAGGTTCTAAGGATATAGTAAGCGCGGTAGTAATTAGAGGAGCGAGGAATTATACTGCTAAGGTATAGGTGTTATATAGTAACGGTTATTAGGTGCGCTCTTTATTGCTACGTAACGCGTAGGGAGTTACTCGCTACGTACTCGCAAGTAACTTATTTATCGCGACGACGACGAATACAACGTATGCGGCGACAGTAACCGTATACGGTGCTGTATAGGCATATAGAGAAGAAAGAGGTTACTACTACAAAGAGGTTACTACTACAAAGCAAAAGGGTACCGGTTCGTGGCCTTTGGCCGCTTTGGCGCTCCGTCCACATGTTCCCGCAGATGCGGCACCGACATAGAGCGGCCGCATTTCGCGCTCCACCTTCACATTTCCACGTCTGCAGTCGAACATCTCCAGATCGACACGACACGACACGACACGACCATGTCAGGCTACCTGAGTAACCTGCTCACGCACACAACATCTCGGTACAATTCCCTGCGCCGAACACTCCTGTCCAGCGAAGACGACGGTGATACAGAGGACGATACGCATATCTGCCGCGTGCTTCGCGCTCACTACACCGAGAAAGGGCGGCCGTATCCTCCGTGGCTGCCGGCTGATCCAAAGGAGAAGAAAGCAAACCCTCAACAGCAGTATGCGCAACAAGGAGGCTATGGGAGTTATCTCGCGAGTGCGGGTGGCAGGAGTCAGTACGCAGGTGCACCAGGTCAAGGCGCCAATAGGGGAAGCTCAACTCTGAGTGACTTGTGGGATCCGCCGTCTGCTGGCCAAAATAATGCTGCAGTACAGCCGCAGAGCTTGCGCAATGCTCGAAGGCCCATGAGTAACCAGCCCGCTGCTGCCAGCAGTACGAACTTGGCTGCTCCTCAAGCACGACCACTGCCATCGCAGCGCACGGGCAGTTACCAAAGCATGTCCTCAGAGCAGCTGAGTAGTAGGCCAGGCAGTCGTGCTGAGCTGAGCTCGACCGCCAGTAGTGGTGGGGGCGGCGGTGGTGGCGGGGTTGGTGGCAGTGCACAAGAAAGGCTGAAAGCACGACTTTGGGGAAAAGGCAACGCTAGCAGTCCAGCTCTGAGCTATGTCGGCGCGCCAAATCCATATGATCAGCCTCAAGGTGGAGGGAATGCCTCTTATGGTGGTAGTGGCGATACGCGACGCTATGGCAGACAGTGAGCGCCTCCTCCTATTAGTAGCATCACGGTCACCTCTCCTGGGGTGCGAGATGATTGCAACAGAACGACAGTTTGCGGCAGGCGAAGAGAAGAAATTCTTAAGTCCTTGCAATCCCCGTGACATTGAGAGGCCGTGATATGGTTGATGTTCGTTCTACCTACAGCTCGATCATCACGCCAATATTGCACTAACTTTGTGGTTAGATAACGAACATGAGTGGAAATACAATGTAAGCTCTTGAGCCCTTGCTGTTCCAAGCTGGAGCTACATCTGCTCCAAAAGTGATATTGGACTAGCCACTTTGAGACGCGGATAGCGAGCAGGAGGCCCTACCTTATTTATTCACTGCTAGAAACACATTCTCCACCCTCGGCAACTGGGAAAGGCGGCTTTCCTCACTTCCCTCACTTCCCTCACTTCTCTCGTCACTAATCCAATGTTGCGAACACTTCTCGGCTCGTCGCGTTCCCCATGCTGATGGGAGTTGCGCGTGATGGGGAAGCTCCATTGCGTGCTCATGAAACAGTAATACCATTGGCGATCTTCTACATCCTAGACCTAACGTTGGCGCACAGAGGAATGGCGAATGCTACCCTGCTCGCATCGAATAGCTTCACATATAAGCAGCATGTGGTACACCATTTCTTTTCTTGTCTCGAGCTTTTCTTTTGACCTCCCGCAAGGAAAGCATCAGCAATATCTATCATCATGTCTAAGGTGCGAGAGTATACAGATCCCGCCATTTACGACCAACACCATGAGCGATTCGAACGTATTGGCCTTCCTCGTAACCAAGAAGAATGGATTCGGCGTGCCGCAGGTATGAGGGAGATCAACTTCGCTAGCGTTGTTAAAGGCACGAAGAGCTGACATGTGCTCAGATGTTGCTGAGATCCTCGGACAGGACGCCGCGCAAAGAGACATCGAGAATAAGTCGCCGAAGGCCGAAGTAGCTTTGTTGAAGTCTGCTGGACTCCTCAAAGTTTTGGGGCCGAAGAAATACGGTGGCGGCGAACAGGTAGGCTCCGACGATGCGTTACCTTACATCTAGACCACGATGCTAAGTGAGTAGAGCTGGGAAACTGGCTACAAGGTCATTCGTGAGGTGGCGAAGACTGACGGTAAGAGCGTGAAGCCCACACGCCTGCTTCGTCTGCTAATGCTCCGATCTGCTGCTCCTAGGCTCCCTTGGAATGTTGCTCGGGTACCACTTGCTCTGGTCCACTACAGCCAACGTAGTAGGCACGGATGAGCAGCAGGAGAGCGTACAAGAGGTCATCATTCGCAATAATTTCTTCGTCGGAGGCGCAGTCAATCCTCGTGACAACGACCTGAAGATTACATCTGAGGGAGATGAGATCGTTTTCAACGGATTCAAGAACTTCAATACTGGAGGTAGGCTACTCCTGCATCAACCGCTTTTCTTTTGGCTTTGCAGCAAACGTTGACTCTTTTTCGATGACTCGCAGGTGTGGTGAGCGATCTCACTGTGCTCGAGGGTGTCCTGGATGGCACTGAGGATCACATCTTCACGCTGGTCAAGACTGATCAGCCTGGTATCCAGTTCGCGCATAACTGGTAAGGTTCTCGTCAATATGACACAGCCCATGTTCGAGCCACGTTCTGACCCTTCAACTCTCTTGTTCCAGGGACAATGTAGGACTCCGTCTGACCGAGTCTGGTTCTGTCAAGCTCGACAATATCCGCGTACCATGGACTGATGCTCTTGGCTGGGATGCGACGACAAAGCGACCTATTCCCGAAGTGCTTGGTATACCGTTTGCGAGCTTGCTCTTGCCGACCATTCAGCTCGTCTTCAGCAACTTCTATTTGGGCATTGCTCAGGGTGCGCTCGGTGCTGCCACCCAGTACACGCTGAATGGCACTCGTGCGTGGCCGTACGGTGGTGACAACAAAGACAAAGCGTCCGACGAGTGGTATATCCTCGAGAGATATGGTGAATATCGTGCTCATCTGGCCGCAGCTGATGCTCTTGCCGATCGTGCTGGCGCCGAGATTGCCAATCTCTATCGCGAAGGTGGCCAGTATGGATCCGTAGCGGGCGAACCTCACAGCTTTGAAGACAAAGTCAACCCGCATTACCTCGCAAATGCACACCCAAGTAGCAAGGCAACAGGGCCAAATCCTCCATACACTATTTCGACATCCTCGAGCTTCCAAGCACCAGAGAACGTCTCTGCGGACAGCAATGGAGTCACGAATGGAGAACATGCAAACTCATCACGACGCGCCGTCATCACTGCCCAACGTCGTGGCGAGGTTGCAGCAACAGTGGCACACGTCAAAGTCGTCACAACCGACACCGGCCTCGCTGTCACGAGTGGTATCTTTGAGATGCTGGGCGCTCGTGCTACTGGGAGGAAATACGGCTTTGATCGATACTGGCGCGACATCAGGACCCACTCCTTACATGATCCAGTAAGTTCGACGAGAACTCATACATATGGAATCATTGCTAACGATGGTATTAGGTTGCGTACAAGAAGCGCGAGGTTGGGCGATATCAACTCCTGGGCGAGATTCCGGAGCCAACGTGGTACACCTGATTAGCCTCGTGTCCTGCGGGCTGCGTCTGTTATGGGCGGGAGGACAGATTGGAGATTGTAGCAAGACTGATGGAGTTTACCAACTAGACGAGAATAAGGCAGTGAGATGTAGTGCTGTATATCCGTTCTCTGATCAATGATACATGTGTCCTTGCACCATCTTTCGTAGATATGGCATCCGTGACACAGACGGAAGCAAGATGCCTTTGGGCGCTAGTCAAGGTTCGCGTCGGCGATAGCTGCGCCACGTAACCACCACGGCTTGCGCGAGGAGGCAACCTGAACCATAACAACATTCGCGGTTGTCAAACACTCAACAGCATTTACCGGACCGTCAACAACATCAAGCTCTATAGCGGCCATGGGGATCGCAGATGTCGTGAAGGTATAGCATGACGAGCCTGACAGCCGTGTAGAAAAATACTGTAGACTAACTGACATATGCCACCCACAGATCCTCTTTCTGCCCGCTTGCATCGCCGCCGCGCTGTACGGTAGTGTCTCGTTCATCATCATACCGCTCATCAGAAACTACCGCGAGCGATACTCGCAATATCTGCCTCTCGATTCGGTGAACAGACATACGGAGGGACTGCGAGATCGCATCAGCGACCTGGTGATTCGACTGGTGATACCGCGCAGGCATGCAGTCTTTGATGCTTCTGGGGGCGGAAGCCGAAGAGGAAGTCGAAGTGGTAGTGGAGATCTGTTTAGCGAAGAAGAGGGCGAAAGACTGGCTGGGTTCGATGCAGGACGAGTGGATAGAACTGTAAGAGGTGGCGACGTTGAGGCATTGTAGTGAAGAGGAGGCAGTATTGCGTGACAAGAGGCACGGAGAGGGGACAGTGAAAGGGCACATTGGATGGCACTATTGTCTTAACACATCTGCGGCATTGGGAAGTGCTGTCAGTTGCGACTGCCTACTGCGCACTGGAATGGACTTGGAAGGCACGAAGAGGGTGCCTGCCACAGAGAACACACACCCAGCCCCGGCTGAGACTTCTTCGTGCTGCTCGTCCCATCTGCCACGACACCGTCGTCGCGCTCACGATCCGCAATGTTCGATTCCACGGGCATCCTCGAAGTCTTTTGCCAGCGCATCGCACGCCCGGATGCGAGCCTCAACGCAACGTCAACCGCGCAGGATTGCTTCATGGTCTGCATCTTCATCATGGAGCGATTCGACTGGATGGGCGGAGACATCGTCAGCGTGAGCTTCTCGATGGATAGCGGACCGACGCAAGCTATCGAATATGTCTTACGCCCCAAGTCCAACATACCATCCAAACCTCGGACCGAGGACGAGATGCAGTTCTACGATGGCAGCTTCGATGGAGATCGCAGATTGGAAGTGTCGTCTGCAACACTCCAACCAGGTACGTTGTTGTTGTCCATGTGTGAAGACATGCTGCTGACATGAGTGAAGTGAATTTGAATGGCCTGCCACTGTCCCGCCATGAACACGATATTAGTCGGCTCGTGATCACTTTGCGGCGGGGGTACCAAAGAAGTGTCACGACGGACCCGATCACCGGGGATTCGCGTCATCACTTCGTTCCTGCAACAGGTCCTGCTGGATTTCCGACTAATGTCATCTTCTACTACAGTTCTACTTGTTAGTCCCGAGATCAGCGATGTGTTGGTGCGCGTTTAACCATGCTAGTAGACATAGGCATGGTACACATGTCCCGGACTGTGACCTATACAAGTTCCTCGCTACCGAAGCTTGAGCTCAGCCGCACCTCACTACAGCCTATGGCACGAAAGCGTGCCAGAGAGGTGCGAAATACGCCGCAGGACTGCCTGTCTCATATTTGCGAAAAGACTCTAATCCTTCACTAGGTCAACGAGTCTTCTGCGAGTGAAGGAGGTGATTCCGAGGGTGGGCCTCCTAATAAGCAGCCAAAAGTCGCCGAAGACGATGATGGTGAGATTTTGATCCAAGATGATGATCAGACTGCGTATCACGGCCCACTTTCCCCATACTGGTCGGAGGAGATCCCGTGATCCTTGGCTTTCGTTTATTCGTGTCAGACGGAGATCTATATGTGCGCAACGCCAGCTATCCTAGCGGTGTGGAATGTATGTCTTACATATTTTCGAGGTATCTGTGGCATGTCTGACCTGCATAAACTGGTTCCATGAAATACGGCGCATGCAAGCGCCTACGGCTGTTGATTCACGACCGTCACACTGAGCACTAAACGTGCTTGCTCTGACGGAACCACTGGGCGGCGAGCGGGACAGCAGACATACATGTGACTTATGAATCTTCTTCTCAGTACCATACTGCTATACTCTTTAGCGTAGGATGTTCCAGCGCGAGTGCCCTTTTACAAGACGCGTGCCTCCACTATATTTGTTATTAGCAGTAACCTAATAATGTACGTGAGTATTCTCCCGTCAAGACCGAAGATCAATGGCTGTCTTCTGCATCATATATGCGCTGCGCGGCTGCGGAACGTTACCTGCAGGCTTGGTACCTGCATTCTTTCTCGAAACTTTCTCGAAAGCAAGAGGGCTGCTCCTTGTGCAAACTACCAGGTAACTATGTATCAGGGCCGACCCAGCAACAATGCCAACGTCGCCCATGAGAGAGAGCCTCGATAACAACAATGGCTCAAGAAGAGTGGCGGTTCAGGTATATCATATCGATGACCCTTCGAACCTGCTTGCCAATGTTGTCATAAAACGTATGTAGTTCGAAGAGCAAAAAAAAAAGATAGTTCTAAAGGTGCATAAAGTTTCGTCATGGAAAATGTATTGTGGCCCTGTGGCAGAACTGCGCCTCCAATAGACGTAGTAAACACGCCGGCCAATCGGCACGATTCCATACTCGTATGATCTGCCACACATCAGACCATTTTATGTATTTCCGACGGCGAGGGTCCAATTTGCACCACACTACTACCGACCCGGCTGGTGGTGCTGTGCTGCTGGTGCTTTTCTGCTTCTCCTTCTACTACTTCTTCTTCTCCTTCTTCTTCTTCAACTGAAACTACACTCTCTCCCGCCTGTTGCTATTGCTCGATTGTCCTTCGCGCGTCGCTTGCAGTCTGTCTCGGCGGAACGTCGGAGGAGAGGCCACGGAAGACAGTGACAGACAGAGACGGAGAGGAAAAAAGGGCCAGGAGGAAGGGATTTCGGACAATTCGGCGGCGGCGGCACGAAAAACATTGAAAAGGGAAACACACAAAGGACATTGATACCCTACGACTTGCCCCTCCCCCATCCTCGGCTACAACACAGCGCAGCATTGCCAGGATGGCATCCGTTTTGGAGACGTTCAATGCGACCACCACTGCGCTCCCTGACTCAGTACACGCTGTCATTGTATCGGCGCGGACAGGCGTCTTGAGCAAGGCCCTTGACAACTTCTCCTCGCCAGTGGGCTGGTTCGGCGCGTTTTTGGCATTGTTCCTGGCAGCTGTCGTTTACGATCAAAGTGAGTCTCTCCCACGCCATACATGTATAGCCAGCCCTATGTAGCTACAACAGCTCCGCATCGCTCCGCTCCGCAACGCCGCACGATTCATCAGTGAAACGCGAGAACCACGGGTCCGGGAGCATCTGCTGATTGACTTTGGTGTACAGTCTCATACTGGCAACTCAAAGGGCCTCTGGCTGGCGACTCATGGAAGATTCCCTTCATTGGACCATTCCTCGATTCTGTCAACCCCGAATTCGGCAAATACTACACGAAATGGGTCTCCGGCCCCCTCTCGTGCGTATCGGTCTTCCACAAGTTCGTGGTCATCGCTGCGACTCGCGACATGGCCCGCAAAGTTCTCAACAGTCCCATGTATGTCAAGCCCTGTGTCGTTGATGTTGCACACAAGCTGCTGCGTCCCGACAATTGGGTGTTTCTGGATGGCAAGGAGCACGTTGAGTACCGAAAGGGTCTCAACGGACTTTTCACCCGAAACGCGTTGGAGAGCTATCTTCCAGGTCAAGAGGAGGTCTACAATGAATACTTTGAGGAGTTCTTGCGCGAGAGCACAGCTGCGGGCGAGCACAAGGCGTGGGTGTACCAGCTGCGTGAGCTGCTGTGCGCTGTATCATGCCGCACATTTGTTGGACACTATATGTCCCGCGAGCAGGTCAAGCGCATTGCAGACGACTACTACATGATCACTGCTGCGCTCGAATTGGTCAACTTCCCCATCATTCTCCCGTACACTAAGACGTGGTACGGCAAAAAGTGCGCCGACAAGGTTCTCGAGGCATTTTCCAACTGCGCTGCCAAGGCCAGAGTCCGCATGAAGCAGAGAGGCGCGCAGCCAGAGTGCATCATGGACCGCTGGATTACCCAGATGATTGAGTCTGATCGTTACCGAGCACGCATTGCCAGCGGCGAAAACGTACCCGCGGAGGAGAAGCCAGCGATGCTGGTACGCAACTTCTCCGATATCGAAATCTCCATGACTGTGTTCACATTCCTCTTCGCTTCGCAAGATGCGACTTCGAGTGCTGCTTCTTGGTTGCTGCAGATTGTGGCTGACCGGCCCGACGTCTACCAAAAGATTCGCGAGGAGGCCGACAGGATACATCCCAGATCAGAAGACCCCATCAGCCTCGAAATGCTCGAGAGCATGACCTACACTCGCGCAGTGGTCAAGGAGACGCTCCGATACCGCCCACCAGTCCTGATGGTCCCTTACCTGGTCAAGAAAGACTTTCCAATTCCAGAGGGCAACTATGTCGCTAAGAAAGGCACGATGATTATCCCTTCTACGTGGCTGTCTCTTCACGACCCGGAAGCATATGAGCAACCCGATGAATTCGTGCCTGAGCGATGGATCACTGGCAATGCAGAAGAGCAAGGCAAGAACTGGCTGGTGTTCGGCACTGGTCCTCATTACTGTCTTGGTCAGACATATGCGATTCTCAATTTGATGCTCATGCTGCACAAGCTGAGCAGTTCGTACAACTGGACGCATCAGATCACACCCCGGAGTGAGGAGATCAAGGTTTTCGCCACCATCTTCCCCATGGACGACATGCTCTTGCAATTTTCTAGACGAAGAGCGACTTCATAGACTTTTATAGAACGACGACGACGCTAGATTTCTTCTTTTTCACTTGGGGATGTTTAGCGTAATAGCGCGAACAGTGCGCAATTCACATACCCCCCGGCATACTACCTAGCTTTCCTGCACGACGCTGTGGGCGAGAGGTACCAACCTGCTGTGTAGGTAGTAGTTGGTAAAGCAGGGTAGAGCAGGAAGTAGAAGGCTAAGGTAAGGTAGGTAGGTAAGAATAAGATAGCATAAACATAATAAGAGAACACCTTTTGGAACTATTTCGGTCCGATTTTTGCGGTGCACCTACAATAACTCGACCGTCCTTCAGGTACCCTACCTATACATAGGTATAGGCAGGCCCTCAGACAACTACCTAACTAAGTCCTTGGAGACTTTCTTTTGACTCTTGGATACTAGATAGAGGACAGAAGTGTTTGGTCGCCAAAAGTTCATTTCAGATTTGACCTACATATAGTACTTTTCTTTGCCTGGGCATATTCCAAACAAAAAGAGAAAAGATCTAGAGAAGAGGACTGCTAGTATTTGTAGCAGCAGTAGAATTCCACAGCCAGGCTTGGTAGCAACGTCAAGATAAGGAGGCTTGACGAAGTTCAAATTGTAATTCGTGGGCGATATACCACCAACGTGACAGTGCCGCGTCAGTAGGTTAATGTATGTCGACATCGTTCTTCTTTCGACCTCACCCCCGATGTCAGTGGTAGCTTCGTGTTCATTGGGGGTCGGATCATTTACAACAAGGCTCTTCAGAGCTGTGTGGTGGCGGACGGGCGAGTCTATTCCTGTAGAGTAAGTCAAGTGACATGGAGAACCACATGTATACGACACAGTTCAAGCTCAATTGCATCGCTTGAATTCGCGCCAGGGCAGATTCCTATAACGCTATGCAATTCCCACATCCCAGGGTGCCAGATGGGGTGAGATTGCCGGAGGCTTGGGCAGGGGATCAAGATACCAGAATTCCATCTTCGCAGATGGGTGGAAGCTTATGCAAAGGCTCCTGAGAGGGCAAAAAGGCCATGTCCAGGCTGAGTGACGACCAGGCTACGGCTACAGGGCAAGATTGGAGTTCCCTCACTCCTGAGTATGTCGGTCCTTGCAAGAAAGGGCTGATCATCAGGGAGGGGCTGTTCAGCTAGCGAACGGGATGATCTTGGCCGAGGAAGAGATCGAGAGGTCAAGATCCGCATGGAAGAGCACGAGCCTGTCAGTTGTCTTGGAATATTCTTTTTGAGGAGCACGTGTCACGGTCGACCTTCGAGTGTCGTGCAAGTCGCTGATCCACTTTAGCGGCTGGGCGAGGATGGCATTCGTGGTCGCCTTGACGCATTGTTCGCGAAAGCTCTACTGATGCATTTCGTCACTCTTTGCTTCATTGTCACCGGTATCATGCTGGAGTACCGCAGCACGCGGCTCGGCTTGCCGCGCTTTGCTGACGCGCTTCTTGTGGCTTTTGCTTGATATATGCTGTTGCCACTGAGTCGGCGTGACAGAAGTAGTGTCGCAAACAGAGCAATACTGTTTGACCCAGGCCTCAGGCGCGCCAGCTAAGTCGTCTCTTTTCGGTTTCAGTTGCTCGGCTGCGACTGTTGATAATGTCGATGGCGCAGGCATGTCCTCAGCACGCAGATACTGCGCCGTCAGCTGCAAAGCCGGATCGACCACGGTCTCCTCAAATCTGGCAACGTCTGATCCATCGAGTAGGTACATTTGGTGCGAAGCGTTTGCCTGCATGAGTGCATTGACTAATTTGATGCGGATCCAGCGAACCTGACGCTTTGCGTACTGTCGTGTTGAAGCTTGAGTAGCTTCCAGGGCTATGGCTTTCAGCTTTTCGAGTGTTTCCTGCTCATCAACGCTGGTGTGCAGTTTGCGAACATAGTTGCGGAACTCCCTGTAGCCGATGCTTACCCATATGCCTTTGCCGTCGTCTACACGAGTGCCCTGAGCTTCTTGATCACGGGCAAACCTGTCGAGCGTATTGACCTCATCCAGCAAGCCATTCGCTAGCATTTTGTCAACCCGCTTGTCGAGTCGCTCACGCAGGAGTGCCGCCTCGCAATGCACCCATATGAGCAGTGCTGGAAAGCGCATCTTCGGCTCTTCAGCCTCCTCTACATTTACTTCCTCTTTCCTCGCTCGTTGCTCGGCATATATGTCAGATGCTCTCTTGCCCGTCTGGAGGTAGATCTCGAGACTGCGCTGTATCTTGCGCCTGTCGTTCGGATGCCAGCGGTCCGCCATGACCGGGTCTATCCTGTTGAGCTCTCTCAGGAGGACGTCCGTAGGCTCTTTCAGGATGGGCCACTTGTCCGACGTGTCTGCGATGAATTCACGCTGCTCTCCCGCCTCTTCACTTTCAGCCAGACGATCGTAGAACAGCAGACTCTGAGTGTAGTAGTGCGTGCCGCCCACCAGAATCGGCAGTTTCCCCCGCAGCCGAATCTCCTCTATGGTCTTGAGCGCATGGCGGATGAAGGTACCGACCACCCACGTCTGCTCGTGCAGTCCAATGCATCCGAGCAGGTGGTGCGGTATGCCTTGCTGCTCCTCGGGCGTGATTTTGTTGGTGAGAATGGGCAGGCCAGCGTACAACTGCATCGCGTCTCCGTTGATGATCTCGCCATTGTATCGCTTGGCAATCTCGACGGCCAGCTGCGTAGAGACTGTGGTTAGTGTGTCTTTCTGGTCAGTAGCAGTAGCAGCACGACGGACGCACAGTGCCTTGGTCGACCTACCTGCGATTTGCCAGTCCCGGTCGCGCCAATCACAGCTACGAGCGGCTTTTTCGGCGGCGAGCGAGTCATTCTGGGCGGCGACAGCGACCTCAGCGCGAGGCGGGAGAGCATGCGGTCATATGTTGGTATTGTCTGTCGCGGGAATGTATCAAGTGCAAACCTGCAAGGCGTGGGTGTCGAGATATGAGCCCCACCAGGCGCGCTAGAACTAATAGTTTCTTAGCACTAAGTGATGACACTTACTCTCCAGACAAAAGACCTGATCAAACTCCCTGACTTGACTGATTATTCCAATAAACGCCTACGAACGTAGATTAACCCCTCAAGAAACACCAAAATGGTCCAAAAAGCCAACCAAAAGCCTCCCACCATTACGGTAAAGTGCCATTCAGCAAAACCACTCCACTTTTCAAGGGAACAGAAAACTAATTGTTTCTCAAGGTGAATAACCTCTCTTACCTCTTCCCAGATGGAAGTGCGGGTCTGCAAAATGTCTCCCTCGACCTCCCTGCCGGTGCACGTTGTCTTCTCATAGGCGGTGAGTCTGCGAATTGCCCACACTTCTCTCGTCCAAGAAGCTAAATCCTCAGAGCAAATGGCGCGGGCAAGACGACACTCCTCCGCCTCCTGAGCGGAAAACGCATGGCCCCAGCAGATACGGTGTATGTCGCAGATATCGATCCGTTCGCCACTGGCCTTGAAGGCGTGACCTACTTGGGCCTGGAATGGGTCCTAAATCCCATTGTCCGCAGCGACATTGCTGTCCCTGAGCTGCTCAAGTCTGTGGGCGGTGACCACTACCCCGAACGAAGAGATCAGCTCGTGAAGATCCTCGATGTGGATCTTTCTTGGCATCTTCATGCAGTCTCTGATGGCGAACGGAGAAGGGTGCAGCTGTGCATGGGCTTACTCCGTCCCTGGACTGTTCTACTACTGGACGAGATCACAGTGGACTTGGACCTCTTATCTCGACACAACTTCCTGCAGTTCTTGAAGCAGGAAACCGAGTCTAGGCAATGCACCATTGTCTACGCCACTCACATTCTGGACAATTTGGCACAGTGGCCAACTCATTTGGTTCACATGTCTCTCGGCAAGGTGAAGAAATGGGGTGCAATTGACACCTTTACTGTGCCGAAGACAGATGGAGGTGAGGAAGGAAACAGTCGCTTGGGCCAATTGGTGATGGGCTGGTTGAGAGAGGATCTCGCGGAACGGGGCCCGAGAAACCAGCCGAGAAGTGACGGGAAGACGTATGAGAGTCATGAGGGTAAGGGAGGGTATGGGCATGAGACTTACAAGAAGGATGCTTGATAAAGCATCAGTAGTGCAAGTGGTGATGATGTCCGACTGAAGAATCGAGCGTCGATTCAGGTTGGCAGGGAGAAATGGCAGGCAGGACAGTGCGATTCAACACAACGACTTTTCGACTCGGCAGTAGCGCTGGTGTTCATCAGATATACAGGATGTATGGAGTGTAGTTTCCCTCTTTTCCGTCTATACTGGACTGACATCGTTAGGCTCATGCAGTCACTTGCTAGTGGACTCGAACCAGTGAGCGGAGACGAAGCCTCGAGACGTCGTCGTGTGTCCGAGTACCAATGTTCGCACTTGAACATGAGCCATAGCTCCAGACAAGCAACATTCGGCACAATTATCGGGGGAAGAACATATCTTGTAATGGAACTTATCTTGTTCATATCGAGTCTCAATCTCGTTGCACGCGATACTTCAGGTGAAGGTTGCAGTGATCCAGCCCTTTCGAGAAAGTTCCTGCAGTCTGCTTCGCGCAGCGATTCTTCCGTCAGCTAAGACGCTGGCATGTTATGTAGTTCTTCGACGTCGCGGCGCAATTGAACCAAAGGGCAGAGAGCCGGCCATGACGAGCAGTGTCTTCATGCAAATCTGCGCATGTGACCCTCGCAATTGTCCACTCGTTCTTTCCGTATGCAGCCCCTGAATGCGCGTTGCCACACGCAAATTACCCCAGACTTCACTTACACTAAGGTGCACTTACTCTGCATCGTCATCAACAATCTCTCACTTACAACCTCGACACTTTCTCTTCGCCACAACATCCACTTCTAACCAACAACTGCACCGCGCCGCCAACATGTCAGACGGCGCCCTGCAACCCGAGCCCGGCGAGGACCCCTTTAACTCTGGAATGAAGTTCGTCTCTGGCGGCGACAAAAGCGTCTTCACAAAGACTCCTGCCAATGTCACCAAAGACCACTTCGAAGGTCCGGGTCTCCAGAAGGCTGTCCCACGGGCTGGCAAAGGCGCGGCGAGGAAGCGTAAGGCCGCCGCTAATGCTAGCAGTTCCGCCATGCCAATCTCCAAGAAGTCGAAGGGCAAGGGCAAGGCGGCCGCCACAACAGCCTCCAAGGCCAGCGCTATGGTGAGCACATTGCCGGCACGACAGAAGCAGAAGCGTCTGTTCAAGGGCAAGAGTGCGGCTGCGCGCATGATTCCGAAAACCTATGTGGAATGCGACGACGCTGATAAGATGCTGCTTGCCTGGAGAGACGCCAATAGGGAGTGGGGCCCTATCAAGGCTGAGTGGAAGCGCTTGACTGGTGAGGGTACAGCTCAGAGTACGCTGCCAAACCGATACGCCAGACTGAAGTAAGCAACTCGTGTCTTCTCGCTGCCAGACATACAGAGAAAAACACATTCGGCCCCGAGCAGAAACTGGGCAGCATACTAACTCTGTGTAGGACCAATTTCGCTATTCTCAACGAAGAAGACAACGCCATACTTCTTCAGGCCAAGCGCGAGATCGAAGACTCTTTCCAGGCACAGAAGTGGTCATTGGTTGCAAACGTCCTCATGACCAAGGGTGGCTCAGACTACACCTCCTGCCCAATCATCCTCCAGCGCCAGTGGAAAAAGCTCATGGTCATGGGTGGCGCGATCGTGCCAGCGGGCATCGTGGATAAGGATTTCGAAATTGCTCCCCTCGGCGGCGATGATGAGAATGATGCGGATGGAGAGTGAGTCGGCAAAGAGTGGGCGGGCAGTGTACGATATGTAAATGCCAAGACGGCGCGGCTTGAGATGGCCAGATGGCCCTAACTCTTGGAGGTGTCAGAAGTGGCAATCTCAGCCAGAATACTATGAATTGTGCTTTCGCCACGATACGTAACCTGCCATAACACCCCAAAAAGAATTTCTGTTATGAGTTCAAATGCTTCTTCCCTCGAACATCCGCGTTGGTACCAATGAAACGAATCTTCGTGGACCGTCCGAGAACCTAAAATGGGAAAGCAGAAACTGAATCCCTGTTTTCTAGACAGTAAGTTACTCTGAAGATCTCGACTTGCTCCATGCAGTGCGGTTTGATCTAGTTCCTGATGATCACCGGAATGCAGTACGCCAGCTGAAAAGAATGACCCCAATGGCTTTCGCCAGTCGCAAAGGCTGTTCGAGCCATTGCTCGGTATTGGATACGACCTGTATGGATCGAGGTCCCTGCTGTCTTACTCTACGTTGGTTGACATGAAGTGAACAGCTTAACGCCGGTCACGTCTACGATCGTCATCATAGTGCCGCCTGCTTCCACCACCACCATTCCGGTCTCTGTCATCCCGGCTGCCACGATCTCTCCTTGAGTCGTATCTGTCCCTATCATCGTGTCGACGATCCTCATGTCTCCTATTACGGTCACGGCTCCTGGGTCGATTTCGGGCTCTGTCGAAATCTCCATCACGGTCTCGCTGACTGTTCTTCTCATCGTCTGGCCGGACCAAGATTTCCGGCGCTGGCGAAGGCGCGCGAACAACGCTCTGCAGCATGTTGCTCGGGATCTGCTGTTTTGCCGCCCTAAGCTCTTTTGGAGCTGCTGCAGCACGAGCACTGTCACGTACACTTCTTCTGTCGTGGGTGCGATCGTCCACATTGCGCCGAGCATCGAAGTCGTGTGAACGGCCACTGTCTCGGCCACGATCGCGATCGCGCTTTGAGAATGCTTCGCGATCTCGATCTCGGTCTCTATCACGATCACGAGAATAATCGTGTGGGAGTGGTACTTCGATCTCCTCCTCATACTCTTCCCATTCCACAGTATAGTATCGATTGACTTCAGCTCGCTCTTCAGTAGCCCGCTGCGGGTTGAGCATGAAGCGCAGTGTACCGTCGGTCTGTGGAGTGTGCTGGCTTGTGGCGGTATATGCATTGACTGGCTGAGGTGCCTGTGCCCCTGGCTGTGGTGGTGAGACAGGTGTAGGATGACCATTAGTCACGCGCAGAGTACTACTCGGGTCGGTCACGTTGTCAGGAGAGGGAGGGGGCTGAATCACAGTGTAGCGCGGCAGGCTAGACTCGGAGCACTCCTTGTTGAGGGCAAGGCGGATGCGGAGGAGATCGTCGAGAGAGTATCTGGTGCCGAGGATGGAAGAGGTGGTGTTGTGTGTATACAGGTCGAGAGCATCCAGCAGTGTCTCCATGACTTCTTCGCGTGTGGTATGCCACCTGTTCAAGTTGAGCTTCTGAAGATTGTCGCGTACGATGCATGTGTTGTGGTCCGACTTCGCGGCTGTAAAGTGTGCAGCCAACTCTAAACTTGCCAAGGCTAGCGTTGAGCTCGTCTGCTTCAGAGGTGCAAAAGTGCGGTGCAGGTCCGTCAGGACCGTCCAAGCAAGCTGCGAAACCTCCTTCACATCCGGACTCGGCGGTAAGCTCTTGCCAATCTTGACCAGAGTGTGGTGCGGTGCTCTGCTCCTGAAATCAAACCCGCCGCTCTCCAGGATCAGCCGCTCTATGCCGATGACCATCCTACTCTGTGTCTCGAACATGGGATCATCTGTCGCAACGTGCTCCTGGTTGCTAGGCAGCTTCAGATTGTACGCAGCCGCCAAAATGTCTCTGCTCTTTTTCAAAGTATCCTCATTCTTACAGCTAGTCAGGAGACTGGCAGCTGCCGCATCGATCCACTGATAGTCCTCTTTCGGGTGGGCAAGTCGGAACTTGTGGTAGTAGACTACGGCCGTGGTGAAGGTCTTGACGGGCAGTTGAAGCGCACGGCGGACGTTATCGAGCCATGCGACTCCCTGCAGCCTGACGGTATCCTCTCTTGCTTCTGCTAGACTCCTCTCTTGCGCATCGAGCCCCTCAGGCGCCAGTCGCTTGTCGATAGCTGCTTGCGTTATGTATGAAGCTGAGACCCGGATTGTCGAAGGATGAGGTCCGATGACCTTGACTTCGCCATTCGACATGCGCTTGGTTGCTCCCATTGTGACCAGCTCTGCAATGTCTGGCGGCACAGATGCCGCTGTGACTGGCGGTGCCGCGGGCGATGCACTGGGGACCAGCGCGGCGCGAGATGGGTGGATGAAGTTCGTCGTGAGCACGATCGGAGCCAAGGCCGCCGGCCGACCCACTTCAACTCCCACGTCGACTTTCACAACACTTTGCGTCGTCCATCCCCTATCCTGTGCAATCGGCCTGCACGTTGCAAAGGAAGCTTCGTCGTCTCGGTTTCCATCTACAAGATCGCTAATTTCGTTGAAGTTGCGCTTGTAGGCCCCTAAAGTTGGCCCGCTTTCCCAAGCCCGAACCACGTTAACCTCATCGTAAGGCAGACTGTTCTCTCTTTGTCTGCGGTGGCGCCGCCGGCCGGACGATCGACTAGACTCTCTCGACTCGGACCGAGATTGATAGATAGGCTGGCGGTCTTGAGATACATGAGCAGGTTGCTGCCAGAAACTCTGCGGTTCCATGGACACCTCACGACTCGATGGATCGGGCTTCAGCTGCTGTCGAGATGCCTTTGGGCCTTCCTTCTTGCTACGGAATTGCTCTGCCCTCATGAGCCTGTAGAGATAGTCCTGTTCCAGCATAGAAAGTGGCTTGCTGGTACAATCATTCGGAAGGTGGCCCATGCCACCACATCGTACGCACAAAGGATTGCCCCATACGAAGCGATAAATGGCCGCGCCATTGATGAAGTCGTTTCGGGAGAAGGCGGGATCGAAGTTCTGCTTTGTAGATGGCCCCCTCGAAATCAGCATAGTTGGTGGCGCTGGAGCCTCGAACGATGATGGCGCAAAGTCTTGCACCATTCTGAGTGCCTCACGATCGTGCCGAGTAGGCTGACCACCAGCAAGTGTCGGGCTCAGTGGTCCTGGAGACGCTGTGCTAGGATCGCCACGCCGCTCAAAGGCCCGTGGCGGTCGATAGCTGTCCACAGTGCGCGAGGCAGCCATTCTTTCCCGTGACGAATGTTTACGATGAGTCGACGGCGGCAGCATTCGTGCACTCTCTTGGGGAATCCCACGATTCGTGCTGCTACTGCTCAATGGCCTCGATTCAAAGTCCTGTAAGTGCTCGCGTTAGCGAACAAATGATGATGGTTGAGCTCCTGACTTACTTTGTCTGGTTTCTCTTGATCTTGCTCCAGCATGAGATGTGAGGCCGCAGAGCTAGCCACTATCCATGAACTGCCATAATTGTCTGCAAAACCCCGAGAGCTTGGGCGTCTGTGTTTATCGGACACAGTTTGGGGCACATCCTCGAACCGTTCCTCATCTTCGGAAGGTGGTGCTTTGCTCATGTCGTGGAAGTCCCAGATTCTCCTCATCTCTTCCGGTGGAGGGTGATCCCATCTGCAGTCTCTAGCTGTGCAGTCGGCACGTGGCAACGCATGTAGCTTACATATGCCGTATCTCTCCCAAGGCACGAACGCCATCTTATCTTCTTGGCCCCCCGCGGAAGCTACTCAGTTCTGCTGCGGTGATGAAGTGGTAAAGTGCTGTTCGAAATCGCGCGACTGTGTTGTCGAAGTGTCCGAGCGGCGTTTGCGTTGCAAGCAGCCGTTTGCGCTGGTAAATAGAAGTGGAAACGTCAGATCGCTTCACTTCACTTCACTTGAGGTGGAGCTTGACACAACGTGGGAGTAGCTGGCAGGACTCTACAAGACTTCAAGCTCTTCAGCATCGCCAGTAGCAGCTATGCGATTGGAGCCTCACGGGCACGGTGTTTGACTCGTCAAATTGGTGTCGTTTGCTCATGCGGCGGCACGATGAATCGGCTGCATGCAAGAAGGGGAAGCCCATTCCGTGCTACTGAGCTGGTCCTCCAATGCCAAAGATGAGCACGACATCCAATTGCTTCACTACAGATAGCCCTCGGCGGCTACAGACCTCTTTTCAAGGCTTGACCCGGGGGGATCCCACGACAACGGGTAGGACGAGGTACTCTGTTGCGCGCGCACACACCTCCACCGCATATCTTGTCACCTTCTGTAGATGAGGAGACAATTGTGGAAATCTCTTTATAGACTATAAGAGTACCTAGCATTGCGGCGTAGATGCTGATGTCGACCCAATGCCGAGCGTTGGCCGGGTACTTTGGCAATGCTGAGGATGAGTCGATAGGTTTCGTGATCGAATGCGAAATACACTTGGCACGCTGTCAGCTCATGGATGGGGCATTCTACACTGGCAATTCACCTGCGGTATCACAGGTCAGGTCAGATAGGAAGGCCACGTCCGTTCTTGCAAACGTAGCATTGTCACAGCTTCGCTAAGGTAACGTCAGACCTACGAGCAGGCACTGAACGGTGTTATCCTCAGGCTCAGTCGTCCTATAGTACCGTAATGGCAAAAGTCGACGAAGGCTGATCGTCTGGTCCTGCTCTGCTGAGCTTCCAAACTTACCATGCATAAAGAGATAGCTGGAGGCAAGAAACATCATGAGACTTGATAGAGAGCGTGTTCGAAAAGAGTAGCGAGATCTGATGTCCGGTGTATGGTTGTTGTCAGAGGCACCAGGATCGGTGGGTAGATAAGGTAACAAGGACGTCCACTAGCGTGGTGATTACGGTATACAAACCGATTGGACCATACAGGCTCTTCTAACAGTCCGCACTTCAATCGACCTCACTCACAACAATAATGGTGACATGGAAGACCGAGAAGTCCCAATGGAACGTATCATCAGCAGGAACGAACTAATTGCCACAATCTCCCCGCATCCGTCATCGCCGGACTTTGCGGCGCAAGTCAAGCGTGTACAAGAATTCGAGTTCGTCCATCACGAAGAGCTGCCCGACGCGATCAATTACCAGATCGCAGCGAGTGGCGAAGACGGATTCGCTTTCCAGCTCTTCGCCCCATCTTCAGGGAAAATTTTGACAACGAATGTCATAGCAAAGATTCGTCTGGACTCTCCAGAGCTCACCAATGCGGAGCCAGGATTGCTGAACCCGGATCGTGACAGCAGATACTATTTTACCAGCGCGCCAGGACTCGAGCAACAGCAAAATTTGGAGGCTGCCGCAATCTCTAGTGAAGATGTCTTAGCGCGGTCAACATCATATTGCCCAGGCATGGCGTATTCCTGGAAAGTACTGCACGTACCGGCCACGAGGAGGCAGCGAGTCCTGTTGAAACCATTCGATGCTTTATGCGCCAAGCTTTTGAAAGACCACACTGCGACAAGACGTACGCGACCTGGCAAGAAAGCTCGTATAGCTGGGCGGCTGAAGGTCGCAGTCGCTAAAGCGTCACAAGAAGCAGAGCAGAAAATCGCCGAGGCCAAGGAACTACAGGAGCGAGAGAAGCGCATTCGCCGCAATCGTGAGAAAAAACTCAAGAAGAAGGGAAAGGCAAAGGCGAAAAAGGCAGAGGCGCTCAGTGCGCCTGCAGAACCCGCTTCGGTGGCCGACGAAGCAGAGATCGAAGACGACGGATGAAAAGCGTGACAGACATTGGAGAGACTAGGAATGGCCATGTCGTCTGGCTTGACATGCTGATGCGATGTCATCATCGGCGCAAATGAACTACTTCGATCAATGTGCTCGACTCTGAGTACCCGATAATACCACGATGGTTCACGATACCGACATCCATCACCGGCTCACAGCCCGTCGAATATATGCCATCAGAACGACGGACCTTAATATACTGTCAGGCACTTTGCGCCTTGCAATGCTCGCTATAGTCTGAATCACCTCTGTTACACCGGTCGGATACCTGAGGCTCGAAATGTCTACTTGTGGATTTGGAGCATGTCCTGCCGTGTTAGCACATTCCTCCAGACTCTACAACCATGAATCAGAGCTAGGATCACGTACCTCGACATTAGTATTACTCTGATGAACCATATACTCCGTCGTTCGGGCCCGGTTTCGACTGATTATGCACGATATGTTAGGCTGGGGGGATGCCTGTGAAAGTACATTGTCTTTCTCAATAGGCATAGCTTAGGATCGCGATGACCTGGAATTCATCATCGGCTTCAGAATACATGTACTTCTGAATCCGTGATCAAGTCAATCTTGGTGCCTGACCTCAGGTCTGAAGACAATATGGAGCAGAACATCACAACACTGACTTCTAGTCATTGATTGCGATGCAGTCGATAGATAGTAGCGTATTGGCGAAAGCTGCTTCGGAGAAGCGTACCACATGCGACTTCTCTAAGGCTTATAGTACTTTCTCCAGTCATGCACATCTTCGAAGCCCAATACCTCAACAATCTTCCTGTTGCTCAGTGGGGCTTCCCACTCGCCCATTTTCCTCGTAATTTTCACATTGGGACACGTTTCCTTCAGGAACTGCTCAGTGGGAACCTTGGTAGTTATGGTAGAGTTTGTGGCATTGAAGATCTGCATTTCGTCAGCAATGAACTTGTGGAAGCTGATAGAAAAAACTAGTTTGCTAGCACAAACCTGAAAACCGAGGCCGGACTTGTCAATACAGCGATTGCAGATTTGGCCAAGATCGCGTCCGTCAATGTAGCTCCAGGCGTTGCGTTTTCGCGTTTCGGGCTTGTTGACATGAGTCGGGAAGTCTCTCTCATACTCGTGTGGCTCGATTACGTTCCCGATTCGCAAGGCGTAGATGTCGACGCCATATCTTCGGGCGAAAGTGCGAGCGGTCTTCTCGCCACATATCTTGGACAGTGCATACGAGTCCATGGGGTCGACGTCGTAGTCTTCCTCTAGAGGAAAAGAGTGGTAGTCAAGGTCTCCCTCGCCAAAGCAGACCCCGTAGGTAGTCTCTGAACTCGCGATGATAATCTTCTTGACTCCCAGTTTGCAGGCCGCTTCGATGACCTGAAAGGAGTGGTGAGCATAGGGAAACATCACAGTTGTTGTTATTCTTGTTGTTCAGCATACATTATATGTGCTCGTCACGTTGGCTTTGAAACATTCGTTGTCTGGAACGAGCATATTGCGGGCATAGGCGGCGAAATGGATGACAACGTCTGGTGGGGGTTCCGGGTAACCTTGCTCATAGCCAGCGAAGTCGAAGTGCGTTGTAAGGGCAGTGAAGACCTGTCCGCCATCCGTAAGGTCTGTCTTGAGGGTGTACACGCCCGCACTTGGATCAGGATACTCGACCAAGTCCAGATTGAGGACCTGCTGGCTGTGGTCAGTCTCTCGGTTCAATGGCCGCCGCCGCCGCCGCCGCCGCTCTCGTCTGGCTCCGACTCCGACTTCGACTTGCCTTGTGGCCTTGCTCCAACAGCTCTGGAATGACGTGACGGCCAGCCTTGCCACTGCCGCCTGTGAAGACGACTCGCTTGCCCTGGGTGGTCATTGTGAAGGTGGTATTCAGGTGATGGAAAAGAGACGGCGAGGGATGGAGAGATGAGCAGTAGTAAGGTAGTACATGCACCTAGTAGAACTACATGTGGCCAGTATTGGATACTGTGATATAGAGATATCAACACCTGACTTGGTCGTCAAATACATGTATTCAGGTAGGCTTATAACACGTACCGAGTACAGGTAACAGGTACAGGTACATAGTATACCTTACCTTCATGTTATACAGACATGTAATGGACGTGATAAAGCTGAGGTGTGTGTGTCAATGTCGTCATGAACGGGTAGGATACTACGGGGACGGGCCGCTCCATCTGTCGATCTCCCGTCAGAATAATCCCGAGCTCTGCCATACATGTCTAGGGTGAACTGGGTTGATCTAAGGTATTTCTTCCTCGCAGCTTGTTGGTCTTCCACTTTCACTTCGCTTCCACCGACTTGCTGCTTCTACTCCCGCCAACGATTCTCTCCGTGTCTACATCGGCCCCAGCAATGATGTGACCGACCACCACTCAATGGAACAGGCCATACACTCATACATGTCCCTCTCCACCGACCACCGATGACGTCCCACCGGCTACAGCTCTTGCGAACGCTCTTGCCCTCTCGCCTGCGCGCCAACCATGCTCACGCCATCGACATCGCCATCACCGCCACCGCCTCCTGTCCCGAGCCGCACACCTGTTTGAACAATCGTTGCAGATGCTTCGCCCGCGTCAACGACGTCGAGCCGTGGAGCAGAGACGTCTGGTTTACAAGTGCTGCGCCGCGATACCTGTCTCCTGATCGCCCTGCCTCCTCCGACCACAAAGTACCTGACGAGCGGACCATCAAGCTGGGTCGCACGGTGAGGCTACTGCATGAACGGCTGCCGACTTTGCTCAAAGAGCCTCTTCCGTCAGAGATACTATCACCAAGCATTACGCTCCACCTCTTTCCATCGACGCATCCACATCTTCCGACCGTGTCTGGCCGTCTGGGGTACATCGCTGCGCTATGGACTGCGCCAGTAGCGTGGGGCCGCATGCCGCTGATCGGTAATGTGAGGCTCGACATTCTGGCTGAGAGGATGATGCAGAATGGAGGTACGACTGTGCCACTGGCGCAACGCGAAGAGAAGCTGGTCGTGAAGTGGAAAACATGCGGCAAGACTACACATCGTGATGGCACGGGCGGCATCTATCGAGGTATGGGATTGGCTGCCAAGGATCCTGTGGAGAAAATCAAGGGCTTCATTGCAGGCACACGACAGGGCTCACAAGCCGACGCAGAGCCAGAGGAGTTTCGCGGCATCTTCATCTTCGAATTTGATGAGCAAGGCCGCATCAGTAAGCACACCATCGAACACGCTGAGGAAGGCGGGCACTGGGATCGTACGGCGCGAGTAGTGTCTGTTACGGATTGGCTGCTAGGCCATCTGAATGGTAAGAGACGACACGATGAGCCAGCACTCGCGCTATGTGAAGAGAGACCGAATTGTCGCGCGATACGGCTGGTTGATCGAAGAGAACAGCATTGATCAGGCTGATGAATTGTGATGATACTGCCCAGATGATGGCGCAGACTGAGAGACGCTTTGAGAGAAACCGGGCGTGATTTGTATATTATCGTGTTGGCGGGTCGAAGCATCTACACTCAGCTGTAATTAACGATACGAAATCTGACGATGTCTCTTGTGACACAGCAGACGCTGAGTTCAGCAAGCCTCGACGGAGTCGCTCCCCACTCGGTCCCAATCTCCACACTTGCAGCTTCGGCTCCCCAGCTGTCGCCAAAAACATTCTCTGAACGCATTCTACCTGAAGGCCACATCATTTCATACCGCCCAGGCATACATACTATTTTGCCAATCTCAAGGTCTTCAGCTGCCTCCCATCTCTACCTTCCAAACTCCGACTAGAACATGGCCTTCCACGTCAAGAGGACAAGAACTGTCGACCAGAAACCTCTGAAGCAGTACAACGGTATACGGTCTACTATCTGGGCTGCTCCTGAGCCCGGCAAATCAGTCCACGAGATACAGACGACGCATAGGCCCACCGAATTGCAAAAAGTACCGAACGGTCTGAACTACCTGACGCCCCCACTCCATTGTAAGCCTTAAGAGCAAGCTCTGTCGTAGCGAGTAGTACTCACACAAAGCAGGGCACTGGTACCAAGATGAGTATTTTCATATCAGAGAAGGCCGTTTCATCTTCACCCTCGAAGGTCAAGACAAGACTCTATCTGCCTCTGATGCGCAGCCGATTTGCATTCCAGCCGGCGCTCGTCATACATTCAGAGTAGACGATACTCACGTGGGACCATGCACGATCGAGATATCCACTCCTGTTTCGCCCCGATCGCCCACGAACTCACCCGAAGCAGAGGGCGCGAGCGAGAAGTTCTTTCGCAACCTTTATTCCTACTTGGACGATTGCTATGTGCAAGGGGTCAGTCCTAGCTTGTTACAATTGCTTATCTTCTTGGACTCTGCCGAAACATCTTTGGCTTTTCCTGGACCTGGCTGGCTTGCCAGACCTGCGAGTTGGCTGCTGGGCGTTGTGCTGGGAAGGTGGATTGGTGGCTATATCCTGGGCTATCGGGCCAGCTATGAGGAGTATTGGAAGGATTCTGAGTTGAAGGAAGACTAAGTGTGAGCTGGTCAGATTCTGTTGACCTGCCAGCGTCTGAGCCATATCGGAAGGGCTCATACAGTAAATGACAGGACTTCGATCGCTATCTTCTTGCCATATGGAGCGACTGTCCCGAGGTCGAAACTATATAGCACAACATAGACCCTGAGAAACATCGCTGGCCTAGGGACGAGATGGCTTGTACGAGCTTAGGTGAGCCCCTGGTCTCGTTCAATGTCGAAATCTTGATGAGGAGTTCACATAATGTCTTGAAAACAAGCTCTCATGATCTCTCTCAGGTTACCCTATCATTGGAACTGCAGACGTCGAACAAACATCACCACTCGCGCAATCACGATGTCTGTCTCAGCAGTCTTGCCTGTCAGCTGCCGCTTTTCTCATCGCCGTCTGTATAGATTTCAACTTGTCTCGCAAAGACATATCACCAATTCGATGCATCCATGCGATCAGTAACGCCCTGTCGAGCCTCAGACATGTGCACTGTACAACGCTCTACCTCGAGACCAGGGCGACTGGCGACTATACTAGCAGGACCACTGCTGGTGCTGCTCGCCGCCACTATATTCTGGGCAATCAGTACAGCACAACAACAACACATCTTCCCGACTAAGTCTTCCAACACGCCATTCCCAGCTCACCTCACAGCCCGCACCAACACAGGTAACGACGCAAACCCAAACTGGCTCGGATACGACCGCTCGGAGCTCAACAACAAGCCCTTCAGCGAGCTCGACGCCAAAGGTCAAGCGGTGAAGCAAGGCCAAGCGCTCGAATGCATGATGATGATGAAAGAACTGCATAAGCATGGCGAGCTCGACCAAGTGTCTGTCTCATCGCCCTATCAGGATGTTGAGGATTTGATCAAATACGGCTATCGAACTTCCTTTACCGACCACCCTCCCAATGGCGATTTTATACGAGCATTAGGTCTGGACAAGGCGTTTGAGGATTTGGAGATTCCGTTCATGGGGTGGGTACAGGTGAGTACGGGGAATTCTGTCGATGTGAAGGTTCCAACAAAAGAAGAAGAAGAAGAAGAAGAAGATAGCGTCCACATCCTGTATCCGGCGAGTCATGCGACCTATTCGATGGAAATCCAACCTGCTGCGGGAGTCATTATTGCCACGCAGAGTTATGGACCGCGATATATGGCTGCCAGATTCGGAATTATCTTGGCATGGGGACAACAGTTGACCCCGTTGCACAAAGTCAGCGATATTTTGTTTTTGAGCTGGAAGAAGCTGATTCGGGATCGGGAAGTAGGCAGTTTGGAGAATTTGGAGCATATGTTTCGTTGGAATACAATTGTACCGGAAGTGCAGGGATTTCTGGGATTAGTTGCTGGTGGGAAGACGATTGTGGAGATTGCTGAAGTAAGTACCTTAGTTAAGCTTGCTGCCTTCATGTCCTCCCCTTTTTTTCTTTCCCCCCAAAGGTGTGATATACTCACGAAAGAGAGAGATTTAGTGGCCGGGAGTCTCATATCCGATTTCAGAGCTGCAAGCTCTGGCGACTTTGAGCTCGCCAAATGCGAAAGGAGTTGCCTGGCTATTGGGACAGCACAAAGAGGAGATGGGTCTCAAGACGATTGATCGGGTGAACATTTTCAATTGCCCTGCCGAGGACGGAAAGGCGCAGTGGTGCGTGTACTTGCACGTCGTCGTTGCGGTCACAACATGAAGCAATTGATCGATCGTATTGTCAACATATATACAAGCCAAGGCTGCCGTAAGCCATGATTATATTCAACACTCAATTCAGCTTCTCAAACCTCTTCTTCGTCAACGATCCAAAGGCATGAGGGATCGTGTCGTAAGGACCTTCGCCTGCACCAGGGACGATGTTGACGTCCTCCCACTCGCCAGCTTGCAGAATCCACTCATCCGTCGGTCGGCAGATGTCGCAGCCTCCAAAAAAGTAGGGCCAGACGATATTGAGCACTTCTGTAGGGGTGAAAAGGCGTCAGTCAGCATATTTCTCTCTCTCTCTCTCTCTCTCTCTGTGTGTGTGTACACCAAAAACACAAATCACAACAAAATCAGCAAAGAAGAAGAAGAAGAAGAAAAACACCTACTTTGCCAATATCCCACAAAACTACTCTGATACTTCGTCTTCACATGCTCATACATCAACCACTTCCCCCCCGGTTTCAACAACGGATACAACTCCTTAATCACAACCTGCGGAGTAGGAATCGAGCACAAACACTGCACCGTAATAATCGTATCAATCGAACCCGGTGCAATTCCCCCTTTAGTTCTCAGTTCCTGCGCTCCACAACCAATCACCTCATAGACATCGCTGAGACCCGCTTGAGCGGCTTGTTGTTTCAGTAAATTGTGCATACCCCGATTGGGCTCGACGCCGTAGATTTTGGTGATGGAGGGGTTGTTGGCTCGACCGAAGACGGAGAGCCATTGGCCTGTTCCTGGGCCTGTGGAGTGATCATAAATGATTATTAATGGCAACATATACCTACCTTACAAACAGATAGATAGGTTGATAGATAGACAAAGAGAGAGAGAGAGAGAGAATTACTTACCGATATCGAGACATACCCCAGTGGCGCTATTCTCCAGAAGCGGGAGCACAACAGGTGCGGCAAAGTCTCTGGATTTGGGGCCGAAAAAGGCCCAAAAGCGCGAGAACCAATGTTCTTGGAATTCGGAGAGGGAGAAGAAGGCGGCGAGGTGGAAGGATAGGAGGAGATGGAAGATGGTGGGGATGATGTAGATGGCAGAGTACGAGAGTAGGAGGAGAGGACGAAGGAGGTTGAGTGGGCCGGACTCAGTCGTGATATCTTTTCTATTAGAACTTGTAGGAGGCATGGTGGGAACTGTTATTGTTGCGGGGTTGTTTTTGTTACTATCAAAGGATGAAAGGTGGGAGGTGGTCACTGGTGGGTGGTGGCATTTCCAACATATACATTACCTGATATACCAGGTAGGTATCCCCGCGTACAGGGTGTAGAATGCAGCATGGTTGAACATCAACATTCACTTCTACCTTGACCCCACTATCGATCCATGACCGAATAGAGAGATAACTTAGATAGTTCCAGCCACATCAAAGCCTGCGCGATAACATGATGCAAAATGATTCAAGTAGGGATTTACTCCAAAGATTGCGTTCAGTACATATAATACAGCTTTTCAAGAGCCCCAATCCCCTACTCCGTCTCGTCCCGCGCCGCTGTCAAAGCGCGAGGGCATACACCAACCATGAAATCGATGCTGGTAAATGAACATGGTATAGAACAAAACAGCAAGGTCAAGACGCCGTTGCAACGAGCAATCGTCCGACCGACGGGGTCCCAGCCCTTCACGCGGACCAGCCGGTTCGAGATCGTCAGCTCAGCGCCCATGGTGACACACGGCTCAAGTAGTATTAGATGGTGTTGTGAGGTACAGGTCCCGCGAGTGAAGCAGTCGATCTGTACCAGTCTGTGTACGCTTGCCGAAAGGATGGAAGCAATCGTCGCTTCGGATAGCTGCCGAGATGTTGCTGGTACCGATATCCTCCATAATAAACGCCGGAATCAAAGAATGTGCATTGGGTACAGGAGAGGAACGAGCAGCCGCCACGTGTGCATGTGGTATCATTCTATTAGTGCAGTTCCGGAAAAAGTCGTCATGAGTCGTGAATTACTAGTAGGCCGTCACTTCTGTCGCGTGTGGCGCCAACACAGTAGGCGTGATGCTGCCGTTATGCTGCTCAGCCATGACAGCATCCTCATATCCGATGAGTGCCTGACTGTGCAGCTTGAAGGATTCGCCCATGAGCTTGGTTATGCTAGTGCACTTGTTAGTGGAAGACTCCCAAACATCACTGACAGATTACGTACCCCCAGACAACCACTTCATCGATCATACTGCCCCATAATCTCGCAACGGTGGAGCTCAGCTTCTGCCCAAAACCATCGACTGTATCGTCATCAAACAACGAACGCAGCTTTTGGTACATGGCCGACTCCTGCGCGGTCGCTGGATCCTCATCGTGTTCAACGCGCCATAGCCACAGGCTAAGTATGACTATCAGGTCCAGGCCGCAGAGTGGATGTTCAATGCTCCAGTTAGTTGCCGAAGTCCGTGCCACCCATCTGATGCCTTGAAGTGCCGCGACCTCGATGCAATCATAGCAAGACTGAATTACTGTCAGCATCTCCTGGCTCCGCTTCACTTTCTCTCGGGCGTGAGTCATTGCGGCTGCTACCTCGTACGAATCGTGGTAGCGAAGTGCTTCCTGAATAGCCTTGAGGTCAACCAATAGCCTGGTGCGCGTGTTCCTATACATCGCCATCGCGTTGAAGATAAGAGGATGACCTATGTGAGGTGCG
This sequence comes from Mycosphaerella sp. Ston1, assembly GCA_000504405.2. Lineage (NCBI taxonomy): Eukaryota > Fungi > Ascomycota > Dothideomycetes > Mycosphaerellales > Mycosphaerellaceae > Mycosphaerella > Mycosphaerella sp. Ston1. Next base: position 29,873 of record KZ105380.1, read on the forward strand.
CTCAGTTGTACGACCACAGTCTCGGGCTCACATATCTCGAGAGACTTCTCCCACGTTTCGAGGGCGAGGCGTAGTTTATACTCGGTGACCACGTCCTGGAGGGCTTCGGGACTGCGCTTGTGATACCACACTTCGAGGAAAAGCGCGTTGATCATCACGCGCGTGGCGAATGCACTGTAACGTGCAGTCTCGCCCTGAAACAGGGCATCGTGCGCTTCTCTGAAGGTGATGATTGTTGATGCTGTCAGACTCTCGGTCCAGCTTTCATTATCCGCAGGGTCCAGATTCCACAACGTCTCCGAGGAGGGCAGTTCCAGCGTGTCAAACTCGTTGAAGCTGATCGCCGGGGTGTGATTGTAGGTCAGGGTCAGCAGGCCGAAGAAAATATAGACAGCATAATACGTCCGTCTACATCCTTCGTCCTCAATCCAATCTTCATGAGTTGGTTGTCGACCCTCCCGCGCTTCACTCCGCTTGTGTAGTTCGTACCTGTTGCCGGCAACCATGTTGGCAAGGAGCGACTTCATGGAGCATGCCCATTCCAGACCCTTGGGGTCCCCGCTCCAGCTCGCAAAGCTCATGTTCAGCAGTGAGGCTTGCATCATCCAAAGAGGGCACTTTCGCGAACTGAAATCGTCCTTCTTCTGTAAGAATTGCTGCACGAGAACTTTCGAGCCAATGTGCAACATATACGCCTGGTCTTGCTCGAACGTATAAAGTGCACCTATCGACAGCACAGCAAGCAACAGTGGAGCAGGTACGGTAGCTGGGTTGAATGATGCCGGATGCAGGAAGGGCAGATGGTGGTGGAAGAAGTTGAAGTAGGTCGACAAGTAGCGATTGAGAACAGGCGTCTGTGGAAGACGGAAGGTGTGCACGAGTGCGTCCTCGCTGTCGCAATGGCGGATGTTCTCGAGCAGCAGATTCATCTGGTCTTCACTTTCGATCTGCGGTGCTCTCGCCATGGTGCATTGCTGGGCTGGGCCGGGAGACCTTCTGTAATCAACAGGCGAGACTGGACCAATCATAACCGGAAATGGCGATAGAGGCCCATTTGGAGTCAGACCACCAATCATGGAAGATCCACCAAAGGAGGCAAGGCCGTCTTGCTGACTCTCAGTACGCTCCATGAGTGGCGGCAGCGAAGCATTCGAGGCGCCCAACGTCGCATTAGCACTGGAGAATGGCAGAAGATCATGCGAGCCATCCCCGGTGGATGCAATCGATGAAGCGGCCTTCGGCAGTTGCGTTGTGCTGATAGTCTGAGGCAGCATCTGGTCCCAGCCGTGCATCTGCGGGAGGGTCATGGAGCCTGGATACGGGGGCGCCGACGTGTCCATCATCGTTGGAAGACCGTGGACGGGTGAGATGAGAGGCTCTGTGGTGATGGAGCTGATGTCTTGTCCCGACATGGCGGCCTTTTGCTGGAAGTTAGTCATGAGCATGGCGGCTTGCTCGACGTCGAGCACATTGGCGTTATCGGTGAACTGCTCAAAGTCGGCAGCATCGAGCTCCGCATCCTTGGTCGCATTGTCGTTGGTATGCTGCTGCTGCGGCGGCGGCAGTGGTTGCTGCGGCTGCTGTGTCGAGGTTGTGTTGGTGGTCGCGGCCTTGTTCTTGCGTTTGTTACCCTCGCTCTGCAACGGAACGCCGCCGTCTTTGGCGTGGACGGTACGGTCGTGGCGGAGGAGCAAGTCTCTGCGGACGAAGGTACTGCGACACTTCATGCACTTGAAAGGTCGCTCCTTGGTGTCTGTCGATAGGTCGTGCCGTCAGCTTGAGTTCTGCGCGTGTTTCGACAGCCCCGCCTCTAACTTTGCTCATCGCGTGCAGCTCTTTGCGATCGCGCGCTGCCCCACCAACCATCGATCAAAAAAGTGTACTTACGGGAGCGTTCATGGCGCGACCGATGCTCTGAACGAGAAAAGGCGCGATTGCAGAACTGGCACTTGTAGCGCTTCTCCTTTTCCTTGGTCTCTCCTCCTCCTCCTGCTGATGCTGCTGCTGAAGCCTTGCGACCCGTGGCAGGCGAGGCTGCAGAGGCGGCGGGCATGGTGGCGCCGGCGACGGCGGACATGGTCGCTGGGGTTGCAGACGGGCGGTTGCGATGTTGAAGCGGTGCCCGGCGCAGCCAGCGACTCGGATATTTTAAATCGTGATGGGCTGTGGTATGTTTCGATGCGTTTCTTGCATAGCGAGCATGTGGTGCGCGCCGATTTGGATGCAATCGACGACTTGACTTTGAAGCGATGATGCTTTCTCAGCCGACAAGGTGGGAAAGATGGTGCACGACAGGCAGAGGCGATGGAGGGTGCAGTGTGGTGATGATGGTACTCGAGGAGGGGTCGATAACAGAGGCTGGTGGGATGAGAAGGAGGGAGAGAGAAAGGAGGGAGATGGACCGACCGCACCGCACACACGACTTGTGAACACCCAGACGCCAGGCAAGCCACACGCAGCTGCTAGGCCTGCCGAGAGAGCACCGGCGTAGAGCGAGCGAGCGGGGGACTTTCTTCCGGAGCGTGCTGCGTGCTGTCATTATTATTATTGTGATTACACGTATTTCGATCTATCATTATTAGCATCATCATCAATCATCATCACCACCACCACCACCACCACCACTACCACCACCATCACCACCATCAGCACCGCCACCACCACCGCCACTACCACCCGTTCAGGGACGCGGGGATGTCGTTATATGATACACGTACTCTGTACAGTAGCTGTGCGGGACATGCGCCACGAGTGGTGGGCGTCCGCACGGCCACGGCCAGAGTCTACAGCACATGTCCTCGCGTGGCTGTGAAAATACCTGCTCCTCGCAAAGCATCGCGTGACCCCCGTGAGTTCTTAGCCATTCACTTGGATAGGGTATACGCGGCGCGTGTGGCCCGTAGGTTGTGGCAGGGCAGGGCAGGGCAAGGGCAGGGCCAGGGCCGGAATAGTGTTCGCTGGCATCTGCTGTTCATTATTCACCTGGCCCTCTGTCAAACGCGTTCGACAGTACGTTGACCGCTCTAACGGACATCCACAATGCTGCAGTAACTACATGTACGGAGACACTTCTCTGCTATCCTTGGTCTACACCGCCTGGCAGGCTGGCAGGCTGGCACTCAACCATATATACCTTGCCCATGCATGCTGTCGATACACGTCGCTACTGCTAGTCACTTCTACGAGTCGTGAAAACGCTGGAGCCTAAGCAGTCAGCACCACCACCCCTCCGCCTCCTTACCGCCACTCCGCTCCTATCCACCTTTGGTTGTTCACTTTCGATGTGTGGCGCAGTCACTGAGCCCTGCACGTTGTAACCGTCCATAGAAGAAATGGCCAGTTTCATTCATGGTTTGCTTCGAGGCATCTGGCAATGGAAGTCATAGATAAAACACCTTTCTCACAGGTTGCGCGCTGCCAAGGGCCACCTCCGCTGAATTCCACGAGCCTTGTTGCTGGTTCTCGCCGTTTGATTTGGCGCACGGGGATTCGGGGAACAGTATGGCCCCACTTCGCGAGTGGCGGTCTGCGCCGCCGACGGCTCGCGGAACCAGAAGGCTTGCAGCCGGTCAAGTTTCTGGATTCAATAGAACTAACTGAATACGGGCATGTATGTACTTCAGTGAATCAGGAGTTCTCCATCATCTCATCTTATCGGCCCATGCCCTGCTCGAACCAACAAGCAGATCAGAACTTGGGACCATACATATTGTATTGTCTCCCGCACATCGCTGTCTTGGCTACTCATTTGCAAGCTGCACTGTACCCATCTTATCCGAAGTCTCCAAACGACGGAGTGCAACAGAACAAGAAGCGGCACAGTTATTGGTTGATTGATTAAACAATCTCGGCTGACCAAAATCGGCTCAAATTCCTCAATTGCCCCCACATTGCACTACACTCGCAACTTGCCAACTATTGTGACCACCCGGCGGCCGAACATGTCCAAACAGAGACTGAGGTGAGAAGTACGGGTACTGCCACTGCAGGTTGAGCAACATTATTGTTGTGTGTATGCACAAGTCTCACATCTATTCGTGTGTTCGTCGCTGATATACGGAGTACCAGCACGCCGCTTCTGCTTGCACAAGAACGATTAATAGAATACTAGTTGGGAGAGTGCATGACTCGTCGGTTCTTATGACACTGACGAGGGGCACAGCATTGACCCCAAATCTCGTAGCATGGAACGTGTGTGAAACGCTGACAGATATACTCCGTACTATATCTCTATTCCCTACTATTCGGCTCGGTCACTCGGTGCTCCCTATTCGCTCTCTCCTCAGCTTCGGGATCAACAAGATTTCTTCGGTGGCTCTGTTATATAGCTGTGGCCCTGACAAGTCAATCTTCCGGCGTCGCTGTCGCTCGATTTGTATCTAAGGGCCGATGCCGTCGGCTAGTACGGTAGAAACTCCGGCTTCTTGACTCCCGTGGGACCGGGATATCAACGGCGGAAGCATTGTTCCCCTTCCACGCGCTGATGTCTAGCGCAACGCGACTAAAGCCAGATGCCGGGAGGTTGGGCAGCTCATCAGTCATCATTTAATGATTTGCAGTGTAGTACGATTCGCTCCCTGGTTGGACCCGTCAGGACACTCGGCGTGGTTGTTGCAAGAGATGCTGGATGATATTTCTGACACCAGCAGTTTCCACCCCTACAGGTTTTTTCTCATACATGCCGAATTCTACTGCGTGACTTTGGCAAAGGATAGCAAGGCTATAAGACGGCGGCCAGGCTTCCATCCATTCTTGCGATGGCTTGTCGGTGTTGCGGATTTATCTCCGATGATAGTCTGTGTATACAAACCCCAAGATATAGGTACCTTGTGCGCTTTGATGATCTACTATCCGTATTCCGTCAGAATTGGTTCACTAATGACACTTACCGGTCTCACTAATAAACCGTGTCCACGGAGACGGAGCCTAGAATAGCCCCAAGGTTAGAACAATCAATATATTGACAAGGTTGAAAGGCTGAGACGACCTCAGACAGTAGCTGCTTGCAATCTGGAGGACTGATGCGCAGGGCCTCAAGCTGAACAATATGATCGCTTACTTCGTCATATACCGCCCGGAGGTAGTCGGAACAGCGTTAGACAAGCCTATCGAGTTTGTGATTTACTTGTACACGAAAGGATGCGTGCCCTTTTGGACATTATTACCTACAGAAGCTTCAAAGCGAACACGTTCGACTTGGTGTTCGAGGAATGAAAGTGTCCCCCCGCTGGCACCAGGGTAATCTGACCTATACAGCACAGAACTGATTTGGTTTTGGACTGTCCTCTGTTTCAAGAAGAACGGTGACTTTTTGGGGCATTGATGTTGCTGAAAAGCTCTAGTTTTAGCGGTACCGGTACCTGCCAACCTGCGATGCTGTGAGCTTGCTTGGACTTGACTAGGTACCATAGAGCAAGGGGTCTTATTGAATGTGTTATTATATGTTTCGAGAGGTTGGGCTGCAGCTGCGGGGCGAGGAGAAGACGAGACGAAGAGGATGAAATCTACTGGTGGTGCGCAATAGACACCTTCAGCCGGAGTGAATACTGCCGAACAGCATCATCCATTTCTCTCCTTTAAGCTGTCTACCTTACCTACCTAGATGCTATGTTTCACTGCGGTGTATGAGCTACCGTGCCCATCCTCGTCCTCGTTTCTTTTTGCGGCTCTGGACTCTTCCGCTCCGGGCAACTGCAGATCAATGCTGAGGAGTCACGTGTCTGTTGCGACGTCTGAGACTCTGAGAAGCATTGGCGGCTCCAAGCAGCGAATCAAGACGATAGACAGCGTGGTGAGTTGCTCGCACCAACGCCGCTCCAGCTGCCAGCAACGTCTACAGCAAATCGCATGTGGCCACGAGACTCTATCTGGTGCTGAGCTGCGTGTGCAAGCCCCCGCGACCGTGAAGCGTGAAGGGTCTTTTGGTGGTCGCTTGTGCTCAAAGCGCCCGCGACGGAGGAGCCCACGGAATCAGCGAAGCAGCAAGGGGCGGACTACTGGACCGCCGACGAGCCACGACGACAGGCGCGAGCGGGAGGGCGAGGACAGCACTTCGGCCTCCATTCCAGCGCGCGCTCATCACAGATCTACCCACCTACCTACCTACCTGCCTACCTCCCTCCTACCTCCCTCCCTCTCCACACGAGACGATAGACTACCGGCCGGCCGAGCAAGGCCACGGTAGCGATCTGTCCCCGCCAGGATCCAACACCCACAGCGTCGCCGCTCACACCCCATCACTGACGGGACCGACGTGCGGCGGGAACATCACAACACTGGAGTGAACACGCTTCGAGGGCAGGCGCGACCGCCGGGAGGAAGTCGCACGGCACGATGCACGGCGGACTCGCGGGCAGCACGAGCACGGGAGGCCAGTTGTACGTGCGGGCGTTGTATGACTATGAGGCCGACGACCGCACGAGCCTGAGCTTCCGGCAAGGGGACATTATACAAGTCATCACGCAACTGGAGAGTGGGTGGTGGGACGGTGTGATTCACGGCGTGCGAGGATGGTTTCCCAGCAATTACTGCTCGATGGTGGCGTCGCCTGCATATGATGATGATGGGACTGCGCGCCCGGACAGAGGCCAGCCCGATGCGGAAGAGTCAGGCGAAGACTACGATGATCAGATGCAGCTAGGCCAGAGTCCAGAGGCGGCCAACAGATCGCAGGAAGAAGCTGCTTTTTGGATTCCTCAGGCCACCCCAGACGGTCGACTGTTCTACTTCAATACTTTGACCGGCGAGAGCACCATGGAGCTGCCTCTGGAAGCGCCGACTTCAGCGAACGAGTCGGGACCACGCGATCGCACCAACATTTACATTCCTGACGTTACGCGACCTCCGGCTGAATTCCTGCAACAATCGGGCTACGGAGGCGACGACGACACGGACTACGCGTCGCAGTCAGAAACGGAAGACGCTTCTCGTACACGAGGATCGAACCCCTCGAGCGTAAGTAACACATTCGCACGTTGTCGCACCTTTCTAGAATTACGCGTGACACCTCACTAACGCAATCTATCTGTCAGCAGCGACGCAGACATTCATATCTGTCCGTCGGCGTGTCACCTGCAACGTCGGTGGATTCGCTGAATGCTACCTCTCCGCTGAGTCGTTCTCGCACAAATCCTACGGAAGCAAGCAATGCATCGATTTCGGCGATGCAACAGGGTATCCCACCAATTGGTACCACCATGACTTCCTTCGCTAACGCACCTGGTATCACATCGAGCTCTTCGTTGTTACCTCGGAGGTTCTTTGATGACGCCCACGCGATTCCACTGACTTGGACTACTATGGTCGAAGATATGCGCAGAGCCGTTCAGCGATACCGAGAAGTTATCGACGCCCGCGACCGATCAGAGTATGTTCGCAAAGCAGAAGACATATCCGATCATCTGCGTCTGCTACTGGCTGCGGGCTCTGGCACTACAGACAATCACTCGGGCAATCCATCCATCATCTCAACCAATAAGGCTCTTTACCCTCATTTTAGAGAAATGATGTCAAGATTCTCAAAGCTTGTTCTTTCATCTCATATCGCGGCCGCCGACTTTCCGTCACCGGATTCTGCCCAGAAGTGCTTGCAAGAGGCCGAGGGCGTTCTGCATGGCGTCTATGGCTTTGTCGAAGTCGCGCGACAACAACGTGGCGAAGAGATCCCGAGGCTGACGCCTGGCTTTGTTACTGGAAGCCGGGTTGCTGGCAACTGGCAGACCAATGGGCTGGACAGGAAAGACGCCTTGGCCTCCATTTCCTTTATGCATGACGAGCAGGACAATGCGCTCGAGCCACGCGAGGAATTGAACCAAGTGCTTCTCGACCGTCTGGAAGATTTGAAGCGATTGATCAATACGAGCATCAAGAAACTCGACGAGCACCTCCTCCTTCGCGACAAGCTGATTACTCCTCACAAGCATCGACAAATTGGCGATTCTGTCTGCAAGACGGGAAGTGGGGTGATCGAAGTTTGTCGACCATATCTGTCTGCCATTGAGTCAATCAATCTGGCTCCACTGCACACTGCGCTGCAAACCCCACAATTAAACGATTTCGTTGAACACAAACAGAAATTGTACGACTCCGCGTCAGATCTCATCGTGGCGTGTCAAGCGGTAGCAAGCCCCTTGGGCGACGAGTGGGCCGAAGTCAGAGGTCCGTCATTGGAAGAGCGTCTCGGTCGGGTGAAAACTGTCGGCAGGGATCTTGACGTCGCCGCGTCTCAGATACACTTCTCGCTGCAACTCTTATCGGAATTGATGCCCGCCGCACAAGGGCAGCAAGCAGAGTCCACCCAGCGTGATTCAACTCAAAAAGATTCCCATCGTTTGACCGACGGCGGCGCACCATATGAACAACATCATCGCCACAGCTCAAAGAGTCTCCGCCCCGCCATCGCCGATGTTGGTCAGTCCCGCTCCTACACCGAGGGTTCAACACCGGTACGCGATGCTCAGCGACAAGGCGAAAGCTCCAAGGCCAGTCGCTTCTTTGGGGAAATGCCTGCAGAGAACATGTCTGTCTCGACCGGTGGTGGACGTGATTCCGAGGAGGTGCCCAATTACCTCCGGCTGGATCATGAAGGCGAGATAGCCTACGATACCAAGTCAGACGTACCGCAGCTTCGTGGAGGCACACTGACAGCACTCGTGGAGCAACTCACCCGACACGACCGACTGGATTCGCCTTTCAACAACACATTTCTTCTTACATACCGGTCCTTTACCACTGGGCCAGAGCTGTTCGAGCTGCTTGTCAAGCGATGGAACATACAACCTCCGCCAGGTGTAGCCCACCACGACCTCCAAACCTGGATCGATAAGAAACAGAGGCCGATTCGATTTCGCGTGGTGAACATCATGAAGTCATGGTTCGACAACTACTGGATGGAGCCGAACGACGAGACCAGCCAGCTGTTGATGCAACGCGTATACCAGTTCGCGAAGGGCACGGTGCAATCGAACAGTACACCTGGTGCCGCACCACTAATGACATCCATTGAGCAAAGAATGAAAGGGCACGATGCATCGAACAAACGACTCGTGCTCACGCTGAACTCGCAAGCACCCCAACCCATCATACCGAAGAACATGAAGAAGTTGAAGTTCCTCGACATTGATGCCCTTGAGTTTGCACGACAGCTGACGATCATCGAATCGAAGCTCTATGGCAAGATTAAGCCTACGGAATGTTTGAACAAGACCTGGCAGAAGAAGCTCGCGCCCGGTGATCCCGACCCAGCTGAGAACGTCAAAGCGCTGATTCTCCACTCGAATCAACTTACCAATTGGGTAGCGCAGATGATATTGACACAAGCAGATGTCAAGCGCCGTGTGGTTGTCATCAAGCACTTTGTCATGATTGCTGACAAGTGCCGAACACTGAACAACTTTTCGTGTCTGACGTCTATCATATCTGCTCTGGGCTCGGCACCTATACATCGCCTGAACAGAACCTGGTCCAATGTCAACGCACGCACCACGCAGTCTTTAGAATCCATGCGCAAATTGATGGGTTCGACCAAGAACTTCAACGAGTACCGCGAGGCTTTGCACAAAGCGAATCCACCTTGCATCCCGTTCTTCGGCATCTACTTGACTGATTTGACCTTTATCGAGGACGGTATCTCAGGCATCATCAAGAAGACGCAACTCATCAACTTTGCCAAGCGGGCCAAGACGGCGGAGGTGATTCGTGATATACAGCAATACCAGAACGTGCCGTATGGGCTGCAGCCTGTGCCCGAGCTTCAAGAGTATATTCTGCGCAACATGTCGAGCGCGGGTGATGTGCACGAGATGTACGAGCGAAGTTTGCAGGTTGAGCCTCGTGAGCGAGAAGACGAGAAGATTGCAAGGTAAGCAAGCATGCAGGTGTGTTTCGCGCTCTTCACACAAAGCTAATCGATATCTTTTTTTTTTCACAGGCTGCTATCAGAATCAGGCTTCTTGTAGGGCAAGGAGCGCAGCATATCTGAAGCGACATCTTCCTTTCTGGCCATCAAGCTATCTGGCAAAAAATCGAAAAGCGCTGTGCAGTTCCAGCCCGGCGAAGTAATCTCCAGCCCGCCCAGCCCAAGAAGCGGCTGGTTTGCGTGAGCGACTATAGAGTGGCCGAGTCGAGTCGAGTCGAGGGCATATCACAAGGTCATCAGCGTGGCGCGCCATGACAATGAAATGGTAATCATGAAATGGGAAGACGAACGTAACGATCAATGCAAAAGAAGAGTAGTTGCTTCAACAGTGCAGTGCGCAGTGACTCGATTTCAGGTCGCATGATTGTAGAGCGAGTCGATTACCTATGCGAGACTTGTTCCACTGCAGCAGGCGCTAGCAAGCGGATACATGAATACCTGTAGGTACGGTACGGTACATGTACCTTGCCTTATGCAGCAACGTGATATCGTGCATGTGGAACTGAGAAAACAACAAACAAGCGTCAAGTGATTCCACCGCGCTCTTGTTATATACGCCGTCGACCAGCAGTGAGAAGCCTCTCCGCCACCACTCCGCTCCGCTCTCCTGGAGCAGCTGGCCCCCCCACGCGCCACCGACACCGAGACAGACACCGACACCGACACCAACACAGACAGGCTCGCCGATTCTCCGCCCCCACGCAATCCTCCGCTCCGACACCATTGCGGGCGAGCGGCGTCATCCCCCCCCCCACCATGTTCCGCTTTGTGCTCCCGATGCTGCTCTTATCGGCAAGAACTGCGTATTCGAATTGTGAATGCGGGTACGCCATCGACGACAGCACCTTCTTCACAGAAGCCGTGGAGACCGACTTCCTCCATCTGGAAGACCTCGCGACGGGTGCGAACCACACCTGGATCCCACAGGCCTACAACGTGACACTGACCGCCGCACACGGGCCCTATGGCAAGTCCAGTCAAGTCGAAAACGTCGTGACCAACCCTGTCCAAGGCGGGCAATTCGACTGGCTGCGTCCTGGGACTCGAGCGGAGGATCCAGGTCTGCAATTGTGGGTCCGAAGTGAGCTGCTGTCTTCTCCTGAAGACGGGGAAATGGTTCCGATGGCGGAAATCGTGTCTTCTCGCGACGATGTGCTCTATGGCAGCTTCCGAATCGGGATGAAAACGACATCAGTCACGGGGACTTGTGGTGCCTTCTTCTTCTATTTCAACGATTCCAACGAAATCGACATGGAGTTTTTGTCGAAGCAGAATGTGAACAGGACCATCAATCTCGTGATCCAATCTCCTGAAAGCGCAAGTCTGGGCTACGCTTCTGGGTCAGATTTCGATACTCGCAATCTCTCTTTCGGATCTCAGGATGGATACAACGAGTATCGATTCGACTGGCGTCCTGGACGAGTGGACTTTTATGCCAACTCGGTGTTGTTGTCGAGTATTTCTCAAAGTGTGCCACAGTCGGCTGGGAAGATTCATGTTTCGCATTGGAGCAACGGGAACGAGGGATGGAGCGCCGGGCCGCCAAAAGAAGATGCCGTCTTGACTGTCAGCTACGTCAAAGCGTATTTCAACTCGTCAGATGCTGGTGTAACCGAGAAGTCATTGGAATCATGTACGACGCCACAGCAGTTGTGCAGAGTGCCAGATCAGACGGCGCCGCCAGATCCGGGAGGAGTCAATGGCAATGAAACAGGTCATACGACTTTCTTAACACTGCAGGGGTCCAATGGTACAACAGATGACCAGCCTAAGACAGGTGACGGGAGTCGATTCGCATTCCCAGAGGCGTGGTGGACTGCTTGCGTATTTGGCATTGTACTTCTTTTACTTGATACCAGTCTATAACATCTGACGTCCGCATTTCAGCCCTCCTCTCTTCGCCGTTCAAAGAGATCTACTAGCACAACTGGCGACACTTGCCTCTCGTTCGCTCTCGTCCACCTGAAGAACGTGCTCGCTCTCTAGCTCCTGGTCTAACGTGTAGGCCTTGATCGAAGAGAGCGCAATCATCATGCCCACACCACTGATGCCGCACATGGTCCCAAACAGCCTCTGAAATGCCCAAGCATAAGCCTCCAGCACGCTCTCCCTGAACGCACTATCTGTCGTGTCATGCAGAAGATACGCAAAGCCCTCTGAGTTCTCCGCAATAGCAGCAGGCAAGCTTAGCAGCACCAAACTCTTCTTCAAAAAGTTCTGAAAAATCGTCCCACCCAGCGCAACCCCAAAGCACAATCCCAGCGAACGCATAAACGAGTACATCGCCATCGCATGCGCCGCATCCGGAGCCCGACACGCCGCCTGCGCAGCCACACTGTGCGCAATAAACAGCATCCCCTGTCCCAATCCACCCGTCATAAACACCAGAACCCACGCATACCCCGCCGTGTCCACATCCAGCAGAGTCAGCAGACCCAGTGCGACTGTATTCACCACCCAGCCGCTCCAGATCGCCCACCGATAACTTCCCACGCGAGCGATGACGGGTCCGACGATGCCGCTGACGGGCACGCAGACTAGGCAGAATGCGAGGAGCGATGTCCCTGCTGCGAGCGGAGTGTAGAGTTTGACGCTCAGGAGGTATAGGCAGAGGAAGTAGGCTTCGCTGAAGAGGCAGAAGGCTTGGAGGATGGTGCAGAGGTAGATGCTCACTGCTGACCAGGAGTGGAAGAGGGAGAGTCGTAGGAATGTGGTGTTGTTTTTGTTTTTGTTGTTGTTGTTGTTGTTGTGATGCGCAACATAATGTTCGTAATAGCCTGTTAGCAGGACGACTGCCAGTCCGAGAATCAGTGGTAGGAGAGTCGCTGCGCTGGTCCAGGGGTATTGGGTTCCACCCCAACTGATGCCGACGAGGAAACTGGTCATGCCGATGATGAAAGCTGCGGATCCTAGCCAGTCTACGGAGCTGAGTTTGTCGTAGATGGTGCTTTCGGGTCGCTTGTATCGTAGTGCGAAGGGGATGATGATGAGAGCGATGGCGCAGAGGGGTAGGTTGATATAGAATAGCCTGGGGGGGAAATAAAATACGTTGATTAGTCGAACTTCCCTCTTCAAAAGCATTGCTGCTTCAACTTCTTTTTGGTTTCCAAAACTCACCACCTCCAATTCGTCGTGACCTTCACCAAAGCACCACCAATAATCGGCGCGATATTAAACCCAATCGCCACAATCAACTGCTGCAGACTGAGATACTTGGCACGCGCTCGCAGCGGCACCAAATCGCTCAGAATGATCAAATTCACACTGAGAATGCCGCCTCCACCGATCCCTTGGATTGTGCGACCCGCTAACATGCTCGCGACATTGTTGGCAGCACAGCAGATCACGGAGCCAATGGTGAATAGTGAGAGAGCTGTGAAAATGACGGAGCGACGGCCAAAAATGTCGGCGAGGGCTGCTGTGATGGGCTGGACGACGGCGTTGGCGAGGAGGTAGGAAGATGCTATCCAGAAGGTTTCGATGGAGTTGGCGTGGAGGGCTTGGGAGACGGCCTGGGTTTTATCTTTGTTGTCAGCTTCGGTTCTGGTTGTGTGTGCGTGTGTTTGTACAGGTGTGAAGGGGGGGATAGGCAGACTTACAGGTAGCGTTGTCGTGAGAATGGTCATGTCCTACAGAGATGAAATCAACGGATTGAGGGTCAGCAGGTATCTTTTTTGAGGGCGCGAAAGGCTGTTCGAACTGATCTGTCTTTTGACATTGCTCGCCTTGGTAGGCTCTTCGAGCTGAGTTCAGTCATTGGGGAAACAAACAGAGACCCCTTCGCCTTCGAACTGTCGGGACTTACTAGCGATATAGCAAACACAACGACGATTTGAGCTACGATGATGAACAAGACTTGCTTCGATGGTTTCCATTGCTGCGCAGCATGTGCCTGCTGTTCTTCATCTTCCAAGCCAAATCCGCGATTGAGGGCATTCGCCAATGTAGCCGCCGTCATGGAAGATGTGTGCTTCTCTATGAAGTCGATACTGAGAGATCTGGATGAGCTCAGGAGCGAAGCATGCTTCTCCTGTCTACTCGCCATGCCGGGCATTGTTGAAGGCGAGCATGAGCTGACTAGTTATTTCTAGTAGTGTTGTGCCAGTGGTGAACGAGAACATGAAATGTGAAGATGAGTGAAGATGTGAAGACCACTGGGCTGGGTCCACTCCTTAACATTGCTTCTGCAGAAGGGAGCATGCATACGAAAAGCTGGTCTGTCTGCAGTGTAGTGCATAGACTCTGAGCGAGCCAGTCTTCACATCATCGAATCGATCAATCAACGGATTCATCGACTCACAACGAGCCGTTGGAGGCCATTGGATTCTTGGTAGATTAATGAACGCGAACAAGACAACGCGGCTCGCTGTTCAGAGCACAGGGCCGACTATTTCGTGCTGTCGCTGTCGCAACCGCAGTGTCGCAGTGATACCTGGAGCATGATCTTGTTCAAATTCGTCCGTTCCTGTCTGTCCGTCTCCTGTATCTTTGTAGGTGTTGGTCTCTTTTTCTTGCTTCTTAAGGCACAATCTTCCAACTTTCTAATGGGAAAAAGAGTCAGCATGGTAAATTTGGTGCATGTTTTCCCAAGAAGCGCGCGTTCTGTATGTCTGCTGCCTGCGAAATGCCCTCAAAGACTTGCTTAGGTTTGACTAAGACCTACAGAACGACGACAACGGAGATAGGCCTCTGGGGTATTTGGCTAGACATATGGACAACGGATTGATGGAAAATGTCTAGAATGTCGTATAGCGATCGTTCAAGAGCAGCCGCCAATTCCTAAAGATCTGGATCAACGATATCTGGGGAAATGGCCGCTTCTGGGCCTTGTCAGGGTGGCATTACATTAACTTACGTGCACTTTCTGAGCTTCACCTAATGAAGACTGAATTCCCTTGTTTGCGCCAACGACCGTTGCCAAGAGCGGTTGACGGATACAACTTCGGAGCGAACGGTCACTTCGTGTCCCGGTTAGCAAGCTAGTTGTGCGACCTCTATATGCGTGTAATCTGCTGTCATCCGTCCGGGCTGCATATGTTTGTGGGCTGCATCAACCATGCGGAATCGAAGCCAACGTATCCGCCAGTGTATACGTCAGTAGTGCTGAGCCGCTGGAAGTGCTAACGCTTTCCGCTGCCTATTGCCCGCGAGGCATGGGGAATATGCACTATCAGGTCCACAAGCGTGCTTAAATGTCCAGCAATCGCCGATGAGCAATACTAAGTTGGTTCCTTTGATGGCTTTGCATTTCAGACTGTGATTTTCCTGTTTTCCACATTCGGCACAGAGTATAGTGTCAACGGTTACTGGTAAGATTGAGGGTACATCGACGTGGGAATGACTTCGCATCGGGTATCATGCGAAAATTGATGGTACAATACACATGTGGGCTATCGCTCGAAGCTGTTGCGGTGAAGGGTAGATGCTGACGGGTTTGTGGTGGCTGTTCAAGCCTACGGTGCCAGCAATGGCGGGCCTCAAATGGGCGAAATAGGGTAGCTGATGAGGCCTCTGTTCTTGTGATAGTCGTGACCAGGTGCGCTCTGAAAGTGTCCCGTTTCGGCGCTATGAAGCGCCCTCGATGTCGTACCTGATCCTCAGGCCGCGTTCCACAAGCATTTCATACATCTGTCGATGTTCCTGCCGAACGATGACCGTCTTTTCTTCGTTGGCCGTCAAATACTCGAGTCCTCGGAGAATGAAGCCTTTGTGCCAAGGTATATATCTCATGCCATCCAGTATTACGCGTCTGACTCTTTGCAGAGCAAACGTCTTCGATTGCTGTTCGGGGACCCTCGCTCTGCTGAGCTCATACTCCAACCACACCATCCAAAGCGCCGGAGCGTGCTTTATCGAGCTATCAGGCAGCAGCACTGCGTTTGAGAATGTAGCTCGGATATTGTTTTCCGTAGCGCCAGAAGCAGCTTGGTCTCCCACGCGGCGAACCTCCTGAACGAGCTTCACGAACCACTGCACAATGTCTGGTTGTAATGTACGTGCTAGTACAGGCGCTTTCACCAATTCGCGGAGGCGATCCTGATCGGCCAGACAAGACCGTAGCGCGAGAAGAGTACTATTGCTGGGGCATGTGCGAAGATCGTCATCAAGTTCGTCGCGAAGTATCGATGGCTTATATGCTTTACGTGCAATGTGAAGACTGAGAAGCCTCGCTTTGTACTGCAATAGCAGCTCTAAGCTAACAGCAGCCGCTCCATCAGTCAGCAGGCGTGCATACTTTCCGTAAGTAGCTAAAGCTGCGTCGATTGCATGGTCCGAAGTAAGATACGCGAGCCAAGCAAGGAGGTCAGCGTACAAGCTGGCATGGCCATACCTACCAGCAAGGTGCATGCGGTCGAAGCCGCTCTCCAGCTCACGCCTCACCCTGAGTTGCTGCATATTAGTGTCGCCGCTGGGTTCGCAGATCATCATCAGGCTGGACAGAGGCGCACGGCCATCTGGAGAAGACTTGGCCAGACTGAGGAGGCGGCTATGGAACAGGACTACGACGTCATCTTGTTTCTCCTCTGGCAGATTTGTTCGCATATGCACCGCAGTAGACCAGACTTGGAGCGGTTTCTGCATTTCTTTGCCTTCACCAATGGCAACGAGCATGACTGCGTAGGTATTGTAGATTCGAAGACTGTCGGAGTGTGTTTTGAGAAGCTCCTTCGCAGTTTTGGACGCCAATACACCTGAGTAGCGCCACTTGAATGCAAGATAATACTCTGCAAGATCCTCGTCAAACTTTTTCGCCAGAATCTGCTCAAGTAAGCAGCTGACAAAGTTCACCATTTCGCCCGCACTGAGAAGGTCAGCGGGAAAAGCATCCTCAAAAAGACTTTCTGCCGTTTCGTGCCTAGAAACGACCAGGCCGAGACTGTTATCATCCCCATCTATGATTGAGCTGCGCGGATGATGCGCCAAGTGAGCATCCCGATACCATGAGAGTGCGTCGTATGAAGGGCTTGCGGAAACTAGCCCAGAAGGTACGGGAGGCAATCCAAGAAAGCAGAGCGCTGCGCGTACTAGTATCCCGTCCAGATGTGGGAGGTCATGACAAGCTTCGACGACCTCACGAATGTCAGAAAACATGACGTATCGGAAAGGATCCTCGATCGCGGTGTCATCGTCGGCAGTGGTTGACAGAGGCAAGGACCTGTTCCATTCTAGTTCAGCTACAACTCGCGCGTCGAACGATTTGTCCTCCAAGACCACCAACGATGGTCGATGCGGGTCGCGGATGTCGCTGTCATGCTCAGCATGATATGTCTGCCAACCTTGCGCATGCTGATCGCCTACCCGAGGACACTCGCTGTCCCAGTAGTCCTCAAACGCCGCTAATCGATCTCGAAGGCAAATAGTCTGCAGAGCGTTTGGCATGTGGTAATGCCACTCTAGGACTGCTTGCCAGATGGAAGTGGATAACTCCTGGTACCCAGCTTCTCGTACGAATCTGGTGTAGCGCAACAGAACGTAGGTCTGAAGTGAAGCGATCGACGAGGCCAACTCATCACTAGCTTCATCAAGCGCTTTGCGCAGCAAGCGAAGACACTCCACGTAAGCCTCCTTGCATGCATCGTAGCGAAAGCCACTGCGGTCTTGAGCGAAGTCCAGATACCTCGTCCACAGCAGTGTACTGGATGGACACTCGTTGAGAGCTTCGTGCCACTTTGATGCACGCTTGTTACTGTCCCACATGAATCTACCTTCGTCAATGATGGTAAGCAGCAGCTGCTCATAGCCCGGCTCGCCCTTATGTATTGCATTTAACGCTTCCCGCGCAATGGACATTCGGAGGTCGGCTAGAGTGCGTCTCTCAGATGAAGTGAAGTGCGATACTTCCTCGCCAGGCCTGACTAGCGTTTCTTGATGCTTGATCAGCGCCAGCCATAGTCCCGGGTCTTTTGGGGTTGCCTTGATCTGCCTTGATAGGAGTGCACTTTGCTGTCGCGCAGCTTGATCCAGTCCATGATCAACATCACCACTATCCGAATCTGTGGCGAAGGCGGCATCTTCATCATCTGGTTGTGCCTTTGCTTTGCCTTCGATCGAACGATAGTCAATAGTCTGTTCCGGCGGAAGAGACGCCCTCCGCGGCTTGCGTGAGGAATGAAGGTCGATATAATCGTTGGTATTTTCGTCCAGAGACGCTTCGCCTCTTGGGAGGACAAGGCGGCAGCGGGTTTTCTGACTGCGACCATATTTCGAAGTGAGTAGTCTCGGGGCTCTAGCAGTTGCGTTTCGCTTCCGGACGTTCACCAAACATACCTCCTTGTCAGTACTTGCCTCGCGATCTATCTTGACATCCTTTGACAGACCAACGACATGGCCATAGCCAGTTCGACGATATGCAGCGATGCTATAGCGATGGAGACTGCCGTATTCCATATTCTTCGCATCACCTCGCCTGTCCACTATGAACAGATCTGAGTCGTATGGGTCTGCATCCTGTATGCCTTGCGCTGACTTTGGAGCTGCGCCGGGCAAGTCATTCTGCTCGACCTTCGAACGATGCTCTGGACTACGGTCGCGACGACTTCTGTAGCGAAGTTCTTGCGCTCGAGGTTCACGTGGCCGATCACGACTCCCGTGCCGCCCGTGTGCGTGCTCTCGGTGCTTACGCTCACGCTCACGCTGCTCCGACGGGCTCACATGGCGAGCTCGCGCCTCTTCACGGCTCTCGCGACGCGTTGGACTAGAAATACCACTGCGAGAAGCTGGTCCAGGCTTCGCTTCTACTGCTTTTGCCTTTGGTTTGAAGCTGCCGAACTTGGGCACGTTGGCCTTTTCCATCTATGCCCGGTCAGTGAGGTTCTTCTGTTCGAGATACGCCGGTCGGGAGCTCTACTTGCCTGATGTCTGACGTGGAGGAGGTGTACTAGGTACCTTAGTCTTGGACTCGCTTGCTTGTAGTGTGTATGTGCAGGCGAAGAGCTTGGCCAATAATACCACCACCTTTGCACATCAGGGTGCGAGCAAGCTGCAGGGTCCGATGTTAGCGATCAAAAAAGTTCGAGGCACACTTCTTCAGGTACATGTACCTTACTTCTCGTCGTCGTGTGTAGACGAAGGAGAAAAGAGAGAAAGGAAGAGAAGAGAAGAGAAGGGAAGAGCAGAGCAGAGCAGAGACGAGCAGATCAGAGAGCAGAACAAGACCGAACAGGACAGAAGAGAAGGAGAAGAGAGGAGAGGAAGAGGAAGAGGAAGAGGAA
>KZ105380.1:49017-109659 GCA_000504405.2 Mycosphaerella sp. Ston1
GAAGAGGAAGAGGAAGAGGAAGAGGAATAGGACGAGGAAGAGGACCACCAACACCATGGCGACGGCTCTCCAGCAGCAGTTGGCGGCCATCGCAGCCAACAGCACACACCAACTCGACCTCAAGGCGCAAAAGGCACGCCACAGCAAGTCGCTGCTGTTTACGCCTCGAGAAGCGGCCACCCAAAAGTTCGACACCATCTACCAGCTATGCCTCGAAGGCTTCGACGAGCTGTGCGAACTGGACGCGCGCTTCCGCCCGTTTGCGCGCAGTCTGTTCAGCGCGCAGAGCACGACCGAGGACCGTACCAACATGACGGCGGCGGAGAATGAAGAGCTGGACGCCGTCGTCGTGCGCTTCCTGGGACTGCTGGGTGGCCGCCTGCTGCTCAAGCCCGCCATGAAGGCCATGGAGTGGCTGGTGCGCCGCTTCCGCGTGCAAGAATACACCACCGAGGCCGTCTTGTTGACCTTTCTGCCATACCACGCCTCGCACATCTTCCCGACGCTGCTGTCGATTCTGCCGGCCCAGCTGCCGCCCAATTTTCGCTTCCTGCACCCATATGTCACGTCCCTACAGAGTCCGCCACGGCATGCCATAGTCGCCGCTGCCAGCAACAACTCTGCATTCTTTGCAGCCTTGAGTCAGTACGTGCTGGGTGTGGCGAAGCTCAAGCACCAGCAACCGCTGCTGCTGGGGTTTTGGGCGAGCGTCACTGCGCAGGCTGTAAACAACATGATTGACACCACGCGATCTGGACGCAAAGAAGTTCGGAAGCAGAAGGAGGAGGACATGCTTACAAAGGTGCTGCCTGTGCTGCGAGGGGCCCTCGGCACACAAGGTGTTCCAGAGCTTTATCTGGGTTCTTGTATGATCATGACCATCATGGCGACCAAAGCAGATCTCAGCGAGACCGCACTGAATGCGCTAATGGAGGCTGTGGCTGGTGGCTGGACCGAGCAGACTGTCGAGGACGGCATGCTCTGTCTGTCGGTGCTGGCAGAAGAGAAGCAGCAGCTGAGTATGTCGAGGGGCACAGTCCACGCTTTGTTGAAGCAAGATGATTCTTTGGCCATCATCGAGCAGATTGGCGCAAAGTGCAGGGTGGATAAGCTGCTTGCAGGCTTCGCATTGGGCGCTATTGACCGGATCAAGATTTACCAAGACCCTTTGGCGGTCCAGCTGCTGGCTGATGTGCTTGCTGTCGATCTGCTGCCCGAACCGTACGCTGTCCACGTTCTGGAGACTGCCATCAGAACTATCGCAGAGCTCACAGCGGCTAAGTCTGATGCTAATGGCAGGCAAGAAATGCTAGCTGTTCTTTCGAAGACGGCTGCAGAGGAGCGCGGATCCAACTTATTGCAAATGGCTGTTCAAAAAGCCAACGTGAATCTGACCGAATTGGACGCAGACCTATCGCTACGGCTGACTGAAACTGGTGGTGATATGGAGGAGGATGTCGACCAGATGCTTATCGACGACAAATCTCATGACGACGCTCCTGACAGCCGTATATCTTTCGATGACTTGCCCAAGCTTAAAACCAAGGACTTTTCGTTTCTGGTCTGGAACGAGAAGACGACTTTCGAGGCTTATTGCCTGGCATTCCAGAAAGCATTATCCTCCAAACACGATTTGGCGACATATCTCAATCTCCCATCCCTTTCGAGGAGTGCGGTTACGAAGCAGCCTACCGCGCTTACGTTCTTTGCTCGTGCTTGGACGAGCGACGTTTCTGCTTCGGTGCGAGTCAAGGCGTTGCAGGTTACTCGGGAGCTGCTTGATCAAATCAAGAAGAGTGGGAAGCTCCACGACATGCATGCCTTGGTCCCATATATTATCACTGCTCTCAGCGATCCCATCAGAGCTGTACGTAGCGCGGCTGCCTCCGCCTGTATTGCGTTGCATGGCTTGTACGAGACCAGTCAGCTGAAGAGCGTGGCCGTTTGGGCCAAGGCCGCCTTCTATGGAAAGCACGGAGACAATGTGCGGTGGCTGTCGCCGACCGATGCGCACAAATTCCTGACAGATGGGCTATTACCGGTTCTTGAAGACTGTGTGGTTGACCAAAGCTACATCGTCCAGCATCTCGCAGATTCAATCAACGCCACTACATCGCCTGGCAAGACCGATCGTAAAGAGTTGAAGCAAGCATTACGGGCCAGCATATACGGGTACCTCGTGTCTCTCGTTCCTGTTACGCCGGTGTTGACTGTTAAGCTGTGCCTACTAGATGTTTCGGGCAAGGTTGGCAAGATCGCAGGTCCAACAACGCGTGTACAAACCCTGCTACCATACGTGAAGGAAGTACTTGACGAGACCGCTCCATCGTCTCTGTTCAAGGGTAATGTGCAACTGTGCAAAGCCTTGGTCAGCAACGTGACGCATCGTAGCGACGAGGAACTACAGTTCTTGAAAGAGCTAGCAATTGGCGGGTTTGGCGACAGACAAGCACATTACGGGTTTGCTCGACTTCGCCAGCTGTGGCGTAGCATGAAGCTCAGTACGCAGACTGAGATTGCAGCTTGGCTCTTGAAAGTCTCGTTAGGCGATGGAGACTTGCCCGCGGCGGAAGAGACGCAGGCCCAAGCGCTAGAAACGCTGCGTGATCTGTCTTTACCTACTGAAATCCTAGTACACATGGTTGAAGGCCTTCCGAGCGTTGCGCAGCTGCAAGGACAGACCACGCCGGCGAAAAAGCAACGAACGAGCAGGGTTTCTGACGCCTTCAAGCTGGCCAGTATTGACAAGGTCAAGCTCGACGCCGCCATCAGTCAGATTACTCTAGTGCTAGAGGTTGTGGAAGGTGCAAAGGCCGAGCAGCACCCGCAGTTGTTGAAGGGATTATTTTACCTCCTGAGTGAGCTCCAGCACTACAAAACACTCCTGGACTCCGAGCTTGTCTACCTTCAAGGTCTATTGATCAACAATCTCCTGTCAGTCGTAAATGGACTCAAAAATGCCTCCAGCAAAGATGTCGACCGCTCTGTGGTTCGTGCGGACCTGATTGTCGATTGTGTTCGAACCACATCAAGTACACAAGTGCACCAATCTGCCTTGTTACTGATGTCTGCTTTGGCATCATGGGCTCCAGATCTTGTTCTGCACAGCGTCATGCCGCTGTTCACATTCATGAGCTCCACGATACTGAAACAAGGAGACGATTACAGTGCTCACGTCACCGATCAGACCGTAGCACGCATCATACCGCCACTTGCAGCGTCGCTGAAGAAAAGGGGTCGGGATCTGATTACCGGTTCGGCAGAACTGCTTCTGAGCTTCACCGCTGCCTTTGAACACATTCCATTACATCGGCGTTCAGGTCTGTTTCAGAACCTGGTACAGACTCTAGGGCCAGACGAGTCGCTCTTTGCAATAATGGCCATGCTCGTTGAGCGATACCCGGAAGACACCAGCGTACTGCCATTCATTTCCGATCTTATGAACCATTTTGCATCCACTACTGAGCTCAACGCGATCAAGCAGTACCTGAGTATTGTCTTCGACACCCTCAAACCGAAGCGAGCACTGTCCGATGTTATTCTCGGCTTTAGCGAAAAGAGTGCAGAGGAAGCTAAGGCGTCCACCATGGTGCTACTCGAAGGCTTGGCTAGCATTATGTCTCGGGACGAGCTGCGAAGCAAGCTTGGAAAGGAGCTGAAAAAAGGCAACGCGACAGCGGCCACGCTGCAGAGTACCTACTCTTCCATACTCGAGAAGACCATGCAGCTTGGGTTGCAGCTCAAGAGCAACGAAGATTTGTCAGACAGTGCCACGAACGTCCTTACGGCACTTCTGGGCCTCATGCCGACAAGCGACTTCATCGAGTCTAGCGCTATGCTCATGCAGACCGGCTCCGATGAGATTAGACAGCAAGTGTTCTGGTCCCTCGAACAGCGTGTGGAGACAGCAAGGCGTGGCGATGCAACATTACAACAGGTCTTCATCGAAGTACTACCGAATTGCGCCCTCTTCATATCAAAGAGTCAGCCAATTGCCACCAGGATTGCTGCCATAACCTGCATGGACCGCATTGCGGACAAATTTGGCAAGACGGATCCTTCGTCGGTCATGTCAGCTGCACAGAAGATTGCAGGACCTGCTGCGCTGGGCGAGCAGGACGATGATCTCCGCCGCATGTCCATTCTCTGCTTAGCCAGCATGGTGGAAGTGCTCGGAGACGATATCATATCAATTCTGCCAAAGACTTTTGACGCAGTCATTGGCTACATGCAGGAGACTGTGTATGAGCCAAAACATGAGCCAAACGATGAGCCAAAGATGGAACTGCTTGTGGCCGGATTCAGCTTTGGCATGGCTGTGCTTGATCATGTTCCATGGATGGTATCTGGAAGGTACCTGGAGCGTCTCCTTGTGCTCGCAGCGGAGACTGACGCAGACACCGTCACGCAGTTTACTCAACTCGCAGCCAGAAAGGTGTCAGCCAACGACTTTCTCGGTGCGATCAAGCGCACGTGGTCAGAAATTGTCATTATCTCCAATGAAGAGGGCATCCAAGCTGCACGGATTCACCTTTCGGCTCTGCACATCGCCGTTGTGCATCACAACAAGGCTACTATATCACAGCATGCACAACTACTGTTTACCATCCTGCTGTTTGCTTTCGACTTGCGACGCCAGCTTGCAGATACCGATGGCGACGATTCTACATCTCTTTTCGATCTTGTCAATCACACGACGATGCAAACTGTTCTCAAACTGAACGACGCCACATTCAGACCCTTTTTCATACGCTTTAGCGAGTGGGCGATCAATAGTTTGCCACAATCGGACAAGGCTGGCGTCGTCCTCCGCTGCACAAGCCTCTACAGCTTTTCCCTCGCACTGTTTGAGCAACTCAAGAGCTTGGTCACAAGCTACGCCAGCTTCCTGCTTGAGAATGCAGCCTATTTGCTCACGTCTCTGTCGACAGGTATCGAATCAGAATTGAAGCTATTCAACCTCGTTGTCGATACTTTGACTTCGAGTTTCTCGAACGATCAGGACGGCTTTTGGCAATCACCTGCGCACTTTGACACCATTTTCACGCGGCTTGTGTCTCGGTTGAGTACAGCCTCCACGTACGATGTCGATGCCCATGTCATTCCCGCCATAACGGAACTGGCGGCATGTGTTTCGAGCCAAGAACACCACAAGGCCGTTAACGCTCTGATCATGACCTACATGAGACATGAGCACAGTGCTGTGCGACTGGCTGCCATCAAGACGGAGAGGGCGTTGACGGAGAGATTGCATATTGACTGGCTACATTTGCTGCCGGAGATGCTGCCTTTTATCAGCGAGCTGCAGGAGGACGAGGAGGGAGTTGTGGAGCGGGAATGCTTGAGATGGATAGTACAGATCGAGGGGGTCACTGGAGAGAGTCTGGAGGGAATGTTGCAGTAATCATCAGTGGTTCTATAGATATCATGATTCTCTTTCACATGAGCACCGGCGAGTTAGTTCTAGAACGCCGAGCCGAGCCGTCATACGTCACCTTTCATCTGAGTACAATCAAGATGAATACAGCATTCTTGTTCCCCATCCTCCACTGCAGCACGGAGACCTACAACAACCCACAATCAGCTTGCCCGTGATGCCTTTCGACGGCAAGGCTATGCTCAAGGGCGGCTGGCATCCAGGTGGCGACAGGGCCATCAAGAAAGAAACATGGAAAAGTGATATCAAAGGCCTAGCAACAGGCAAGAAGAAGGATCCGTTAGCAGAGCAGCGAGCGAACCACCAGTCGGCGCCGTTGACCAGTTTACGAGATCCGGATACCTTCGGTCCTCCGCCGAAAGCGAGGTCGCATTATGGCGACGATGGGCGCCCGATTAATCCCGTCGCTGTCCCAACTCGAAGCTCTGGCGCTGGCGCTGGAGTGTCAGCAGCCAACATACCGCATTCGCTGGCAAGTATACCCATCGAGCATAAGGGAGGTCTGGGGGCTCCGGTGGTGGAGACGGGATACGCGCAGAGGAGGCAGCGGGAAGCCGAGGAGAGGGAGCGGCGAGAACAAGAGGAATTAAACAGGGAACGAGGACCTTATCAGAAGGACACCACAGGCATAAATACAGCCCACTTCGCGCCTCCTCCACGGCATTTCGCAGTCGGTGGTGGTAGCAGCAGCGGAGCGGCGAATCCGAGTCTTCCGCCGAGTCTGCCTCCTCGTGTCCCACCCAGGCAAACTGCACTGACTCCTCCTCCTCCTTCGCGGCACACCACGGGAACCATGTCAGCGCAGAATAATGGTCCCGCACCGTATCTGCCTCCACGACAGAATGAATATCCCGACGAACATACGCCCGCACCACCTCCGAGCTATGGTGAAGCACTGAATGCGCCTTCCCCTCCTGCGCCAAATACGCCGAATAAATATGAAGCTGCAGCGACGGGGGCGGCGCAAAGATTTGGTGCACAGGCGGCAAAGTCGTGGATGAACCAAAATCAGCAACAGAGACAGCACAGTCAAGATCCTGCAGCCATCAATCAAGGAGCTGCGGGTAGATTAGCTGGCGCAGGCATCTCAGTGCCAGGCTTCGGCATTGGGGGGTCGTCTGGTCAGCAACAAACGCAGCAGCAGCAAGTCCCCATGCCATCATCACAACAAGTCCGAAGTGCAGCATCTTTCGCCTCCGGCGCGGCATCACGTTTTGGACAGCAGAACCAGACTTCGTCTACGGCAGGCCAAGGACAGGGTGGCCAGCTGAGCGAGTTACAACAGAGGTTTGCGAGAATGGGTGCTACTGGATCGACCAGCGCTGCTCCAGCTGGGCAAGAAAATGGTGTTATATCACCACCTGGCCCTGGCGCAGCCGCTACTGCTGCTCAAAAGAAGCCGCCGCCGCCACCACCTAAGAAGGCCGGTCTGCAGGCCGCTTTAGGGAGCGAGAATGGGTCGGCGCCACCGCCCGTGCCTATGAGTAGTAAACCAAAATGGTGAAGGGGGTGGGGGGAGGTTATGATGATGCTGTGCTTCCAATTTCGACTGTTCGTTCTACGAGATACCCTGTTATATGGGCTTTGCGCAGCCCGTCTTCTTATCATTAAGCAGCTATCTTGATGCCGCTACAATAGAAGCGCAACGCAACGTTCATGCTCCTGCCCTCCGCGGCGAAGGCTCAGCGCCATCCAAAGTCTATATGCTCTGCTCCTGGATTGATCATATCCCACCCTTCCCTTTCATAATTGCTCGATACCTTTCGATAACATCTTTCCTCGCCTGCCCCAACTCCTCTCTCCTCGCCAAACTCCCGCTTTTCCCCGGAACATTCTCCACATCCACCTTCGCGCCATTAGTATTCCTCGTCTTGAACTTCTCCCGCACAGGCTTCAACTCTGGCGGTGCCTGCACCACATCATGTAAACCTTTGGGTTTCTCCCGCTTCGCCTCCAACACCGCCCACGGATCCTCATCCTTATCCGTCGCCTCCGTCAACATCCTCTGCTTCCTCTTGGCGCGTTTCCCCTCTGCGGAAAGATGTATGGCTTGTCCTCCCAGCTCGTTCTGCAATTCTTCATCTTTCTCTTCCTGACGTTCGAGAAATTCCTCCTCGGCTTCTTTGCGTTTTTGGTCGGTTTCTCTCCATTCGGCGTACATTTTGTGCAGACGCTTTTCCGTTTTGGTTTGCCGTTCCTTTGCGCCGACGACTTTTTTGCGGTTTTGAGAAATGCCGCTTAAGGGCAGTGCTTGGTTGACCCGAGCGGCGAAATCGGAGAGACGTTCGCCTGGTTGGATTTTGAGCTTGGAGGCTGTGTCTTCGACTTCCTTTTGTTCTGCCAAGTCGGTTTCCTTGTCGTCGGATGAAGAGGAGGTTGTGGTGCGGGCTGCGGTCTTCTTTTTCGGAGGCTTCTTGTTGACGCCATCGTCGAGGCCGTTTCGCTGTCGTTTGCCGGCTTGTTGGAGGTGCATCATTCGGGCAAAGGCGCGGGGCGTATCGTCGGATGTATAGTTGGAAGTGGCATCGCTCTTTCGCTTGGGCTTGACCTTGGGCTTCGGCCTCGAGGCGCCGCGCTTGAGTTGGACTTTTTCTGTTTTCTCGTAGGCCGACAGAGATTTGGCGACTTTGGATGGAGGGAGATCATAGCTGCGACGCTGTCAGTGACAGTCATAGATACATAGAGTATGGCAGTGGCATACTGTTCCTTGTCGTTCTCGCGCTTCCTCTTGTGCTTATGAGGCATGTTGGCGTGCTGGTATGCTTTCCGATGGATGCACAAAGTGTCTTGGTGGTGATGTACATTTTAAGTTCTACCGCCTCCCCACATTTCAATCTTCACATGCTGGTTCCAGTTCTACCTTAGATCTAGTCTAGCATATCCTCGTTCTTACATGTACTTGAATAAAGGCACATCACCTTGATAGCTACGACCAAGGCTAAGGCTACATATCGTCCAATATGCCGCCACCGTCCAGTCGCATGACCAAGCAGCCGGTGCGGCCTGCGCGATACTTCTCAGGCAAAGCCGTGGCCGATGATCCACCATCAGACGACGAATCCGATGACGAAGAGGAAGAAGCCCAGCAGCGGCCTGCCCCGAAAGTGCCAGCACCGAAAGCCACATCTTTCCCGAAGAAGCTCGCAATAGGCGAAGTACGGCCTGCCGCGAAGGTCCCAGAGCAGAAGCCCGAAGATGACCTTGAGGGCTTCGTCACAGCGTCAGAGTCTGAGGGAGGTGGGGAAAGTGGCAGCGACGATGAGGGCGACGACAGTTCAGAAGAGGACGCCGACAGCAGCTCCGACGACGAGCCCAAGAAACCCATGCTTGCGCCCAAGTTCATCTCCAAAGCGAAACGGGCGCAGCAGGGAGTGCCGGCCATATCGGAGGAACAGAAGGCCGCTGAGGATGAGCGCCTGCGGAAGGAAAAGGCAGATGCACTACTGCAAGCCCAGATCGAACGTGAGATTGCTCTCAAGAAGGCCGGCAAGAAGAATTGGGACGATGAGGAGGTTCCCGAAGACGAAGTGGACGACACAGATGGGCTAGAGCCGGAAGCGGAGAAGGCTGCGTGGAAACTACGAGAATTGAAGCGCGTACAACGAGATCGCAACGCACTGATAGAGAAGGAGAAAGTCCTGGAAGAAATCGAACGAAGACGAAACATGACAGAAGAGGAAAAAGCTGCGGAAGATGCGCAGAAGATCGCCCAGCAAGAAGAGGAGCGTGAAGGGCGAGGACACATGGGACACATGCAGAAATACTTTCACAAGGGTGCTTTCTTCGACGCTGAGGCGGAGCAAGATGAAGAGGTCAAGGCTGCTTTGACGAGATCTCTTGCTGGTCGAAAGTTTGTAGATGAGGCGAGTGATAAGAGTGTGCTGCCCGAGTACATGCAGATTCGAGATGCAACCAAGTTGGGCAAGAAGGGGCGAACGAAGTACAAGGATTTGAGGAACGAAGATACGGGCAGATGGGGGACAGATATTGGGAAAAAGAAGAGGGAGTATGATGGGCTAGACGATCGCTTCAAGCCTGATGACAATCGAGGTAGCATGCAGGATAGTACTGGTGCGAACACGGCGCCGCTGGGAGAGCGAAAACGAAGAGAGGATGCAGAAGGGAGGCGTGACGAGAAGAGGCCACGGTACGATTGATCTCGCAATTGCACAGCGTGCTTAAGCACACTAGCCAGGCATCTGTGGTATCGATCCACCACATGGATCGTCTGTCCTATGCTGCAGCACCAATATGCGTCAGCTGCATGCAACTCAACTCTCGCGGTGCAGGTCAGTGATCGAAGGAGACCACGTCACAAATCACATCTGACGCTTGTCGCAGTCTGCCATCACAAGCCACCTAGCGTCATTACCGCACTTCTCGCATTGATGAGTTGCTGGAAAGGAGTATCAACAATATCCGACTACAAGAATCGCTGGTGCCCTAGCATGTCGGTCAGCCCCGGCTTCGATGCCGTCGCAAAGATGAATACCTCGGAAAGAGGCCCAGCATGCAATTTTCCATGAACCGGAGAAGTCCAAGGTCATTAATGACAATCCTTTCATGCCAATAGAGCCGTCTAGAAGACTGAGCTGTTTTCTTCGCCTGCATAAGAAAGGAGAGCCACGCTCATCGGTACCTACATGCATATCGCGCAACCACCAGTGTCGCGAGAATTTCGTTGGACGTGATCAAGACCAAGGCGAGCATGGGGTGCACCAATAACCGCGAAGACGAGGAGGCCGTCCTGATCTGCAGTACATTGATACATGTAGCTTCAAGGAGTTTGCATCCAGGGTTAAGGCTCTGGAGTAGAGGATGGTGGCCATGGCTAGTCTTCGCTGAGGGAAAGGCTACTGTAGCTCGAAAAGCACGAGTGGAAAAGGTCGACGGCGGATAGTGCAGGGCTTCGTAGATAGAGGATTCCTCCATTCACCTCGACCAAGGAGGCAGACGAGCGCGTCCGATGGCCCTCACAGCCAATGATGAGAAGCCGCTTCGGCCTGCCTTGCCTTGTGTCTGCCTCAGGCCGTGTCAGCCCCGCTCGTCCAAATTAGGCAGTGCCAAGCCAAGATACCCGCAGAGTTTCTAGAGTTCGATTCTTGCACTTCCCCCCACACTTCACTTCACTGACACTCATATCGACTTCCATTCGCACTCACTGCTGCACACACACACACACATACACCTTCTGTTCACCCTCTGGTCCAGACGACATGTGCAACGACTATGGCGGGCTTCGACGAGCTCATAGAGCGCCTGCTTTATGATGTCGCGCTGTCCGGCTCACAAGGTGAGTTCGCCTATCCACCCCACCACCTAGCCAAAACACCCGTTTTCGCCCCAGAGTCCTGAGGTCGAGTCCGCCACCTGCATTTCTGAGCAGAAATTACCAGGAAGGACTGGGAGAGACATGACCATGATCTTTCTGACACGGTCCCAGGATTCGATGCGGCTCGATTGGAAAGCGCCGTACGAGCTTTTTACAACGAGAAGAATCAAGATCGCGACAGGAGACAAGTTGGGACGCCACCCAATTCGCTATTCGCAGATGCACCCCCTGTCCAGCAGACGGCCGTCGATGACAACCTTTTGACTTCGGTCCTTAGTTGGCTTTGTAGTCACCCAGATGTAGAGCTCCGAAATGTCCCACCGGACGGAGATCTTGCCCACTCCAGTCAACGTGAGGCAGCCACGTCTGCTGTCGCGCTGCAGCTTCAGGGACGGCGCGTTTTCACGACCGAAGACAGAATCTGGCATGCTATCGCTGGTCATGGGCCCGACTCCAGGCGCATCCCGCCGCTGGAATTCGAAATCCTTTCCATCGTTGCTGCGCATAGCTCGACGGGTGTTCTACAGCCTACCATCACAAGGTTGACCGGCCAGGACAAGCGTTCAGTGCCGAAGAGGACAGATCGCTTGCAGGAGAAGGGCTACATCTCGAAGGAGACCGTCGTTGGTAGTACCGGCAAGACGAGTTTGCTTAAGCTGAAGCGCTTTTCAAGAACTCAGAGCCTCGAGGAACCTCTGGAGGAGACTGCGATCAACAATCTCAAGCCAATCATACACTATGACAGGATGTACAATACCGTAATGCGCATGCTGCATGAGAACAATGGCATTGTCGCCACGAATGATCTCCGTCTCGGCCTAGGTATTGGGCCTGGTAGACCTGGCAGGTGGGAGGGCAAGATCCTTGCCCGATGCATTCGGCGCCTTGAAGAAGGTGGGTGCATTCGCCGAGTCACCGCAAAAATGGCGGACGCTGAAGGCAACGTAATCGACACAATCGGTCATCAGAAGTGGCGCCGTGCGAGAGCCGTGCAGTTGATGCGGCCCCCAACACAGTACGATCGCTTATTATGGGAGCAGTCTGATCCACACATGAAGATGACAGCTAGTGATAACGAAGAGGAACGCGAAGATACGGCCGCAGCCATAGATGCAGCCATTGGGTCTGATGATGATGACGATCTGGTCGAGGTTGGTGCCGTCGAGGAGGTTGCAACTTCTGCGGAGCAGCTCGGAGCTCTTGGACAGAAAGCTGCACAAGTTAATGCTGACGGAGGCTTTCATGACCATCTCCACGACCTTCATCAAATTGTGGGCCGTGTTCCGCCCCAGTGGACGCCCAACCTCCCACTCGTCAATCTCCTGTTCAACAAGATCGATGAAGCCGGAGAGAGTGGGATCAGCTCGAATCAACTCCAAGCTGCCGTAGTGGGTCCTCTATGGAAAAGACCGATGGATGAGTCTCTCGCCCACTTAACAGACATTTGGCAGCATTCTCAACCGCCTCATCTCCGAGACTTGACCGTCGTCCGAGATACAGCCGTCTTTGGACGATCTGCGCAGTTCAAATATCGCACCCTTCTCAACTTTGAGAAGGCAGTGGCCGCTGGCAAGGCTGTCTGGACTGCTGTACTGGATAACACGAGTTCAAAAGCAAAGCATGGTCCACCCCAGGTAAAGCCGGATCTCGATCGCTGGGGTTTTCCAACGATCCCATCTAAAGCGTTGCATGGCCGTGATGGTCGTGCTACACTGCTTGATGGTCGCAAGGGCATCCAGGTGGAGCGCATGGTGGGTCTCGATGCGGAGCTGGACGACTTTGTTGTGGACGATGATGATGAGACCTTAGCTTCAGTGCCTCCTTCGAAGTCGAATGCCAAACATGCGAAAGGCGTGTCAGATCGTAAACGAAAGAGTGTGGATCAAGCACAGCGGTCCACCAATGGCTTCAGTGTTAATGGCAAAAAGATGGGGGCCCGCCTAAAATATCGCACGAAAACTAGAAGAGTGTCTGGATCAGCTCTCACGACTGCCATTCCGGTTGAGAAGGAGCAAGGATCCCCGCAGCACACAAAACAACATTTCAACGCGTCTGCAGGTCGAAAGGACTTGATTGACGACGGAAGCACTGCGACCGAGTTGGGAGCACCTCCGAGACCTATACTGTTTTCAACGCCTACCAAGGTAGCTCTGAATGGCTTCGGTGGCGAGCAACACACTCCAGTCACACCTACTGAAGCCCCAGTGGCCCATGATGCACTCCGAGAATTGGACACCGAACCAATACAGAGACCGGTCACTACTACGCAATATGATTCACGTCATAAACCACGTGCGATTAAGCCAGAGGAATACATAGAGTACCAGGAGTTCGCTATGAAGACGGCTGAAAACCGTGTAAGGTTCGAGCTTAGCGCAAGTCGCAAGAGGACTGCAAGTGAAGCCAAGCTAAACAGCGGCAACAATGCCAATGCTAAGAAGCTGCGTACCAATACAGGTAAGGCTTTAGGTTCCAAGGTTTTCGAAGGCGAGGTGTCAAGACAGCCGGTTCCTGTCTCAGTGGACCAATTGTCCCCAACTCGAATAAATTATATCTATGAGGAGATATTGGACTGCCAGAAGCCGGGATTGTATATAAATCCTCCAGGAGCCAAAAATATAAAAGCTGCCAATTTTCCGACACGCGGCAGACCACGGAAAGCGAAGATCGCTGTTATCAAGTCTGAAAGGCTACACGAAATAAAGTGGCACAACAGAGTGGATGGCCCTCGATATGCTACAGCCAAGCCATCCGGCAGGCAGAGGACTTCGATCGTTGGACATCAACTTGAGATCGCTGACGAAACTGACGAGGATTCCGCTCCCGACAGTGCAACGGCGAGACATGCCAACCAAAGGCAGAATATGTCCGCTGAGATGGTGGAAGACTCCGGTTCTGACCATGAGATTACACGTCCCTCCAAAATTCGCCAGAAGGTATCTGCCTCCATCCTCGAGGATTCTGACTCTCAGACCGCAAGTCCTGTTCGCAAGAGGCGGCGTGGAGGTCATCCTTTGCATGCGCAGATGAATGGTTCTACCAGGTCTGGCGCTCGCGCATCTTCAGGTGAGCTGCCTACATTTGATACGGCTGCTATGGTACGCGACTCTGCCCACAAAGGAGCTGTGGATAGAACAGTTGTCCCTAGTGTGTCCGAGGGGATACCGGATACTGGACTTGCTAAAGAAAAGGCTCTTGCCTCGCCACCAACTGCAATGTCTTCGAAGACAGTCGACAAAGGTCTGGACGAGATTGTCGAACTGTCACAGGGCAAGACATTTGCATCGCAACCTACCACCAACGAGCCTATTGTCTCTGTACAGACAACGCAAATGGCCCGTATTGATCCTTCGCTGGCGCGGCATGCTGCCTCACTACCGTGTGTGACAACCCCTGTCTCAAAAGTCTCCCCTCTGATGATCGTTCGACCTTATGAGACCCAAGACATGAGAATTCATGGAGAACTACAGGAATCGGCAGAGGTGCCTGCAGTGCACAACAAGAAGGACGAGGGCAGGGTTCTGGGCAATGATCACGCCGATGTTCAAGTCCATCACCCTGAGGAAGTAGAGAATGAACCAGTCCAACGCGGAGGCGAAGACGACATGGACATGTACGTCTCCGAGCAAGCTGCTGGTCCGATATCCGAGGTTGAGCTTGTTCGCGCTATCAAGCCCCTATCAACAACAAAGAAGGCAGGCGGCTGGAAACTTGGTGGAAGCACTCAAATCAAGCGCCACGAGATCATCTTGTCCGCTCTGCGGCAATGTGGTGGCGTGTTTCCTGGGGACACAGAGATGTGGTACGTTCTCGCAACATCGTGGAAGAAGCTCTACGACAGGATGCCCGATAAGCATACTGTCGAGCGAGCAGTTGAGCAGCTCATGTCAGAGAAGCAGCTTAAAAGATTCAAATTCGCGTTTAAGTCAAAACGCAGCTCCGTCGTCACGAAACAGATACTTGCGGAACCTTCCATTCAGCCCGAAGACGGAGTTGTGACGCAATTGCGGAAGCAGATGATGAAGTCGTATCCATTGCAATACCTCCCTTTGGAGGTCGAAATTGACGATGAGCTGCGGGAATCAGCAAGCTCCAGTAAGAGGGGCAGAAAGTCCAAGATTGGCGATCTTACACAGTCAAAGCCCCGTCCCGAGGAGTACCCAGAGGATCCTGTCTTGATAGTCCAGCAGACTGCAATCGCTGCGGCGAAGGCTGATCAGGATGCTCAGAGCAAAGGTTTCGTGAACGCACAGGCGCTACGACAACACATGCAGGAGCTGAACGCCGAGGCGAAGAACAAGTCCTGGCAGAAGCGGACAGACACGCAACGCAAAGAGAGAGAAGAGATTGCTTCAAGGGAGACACAAGTTGATGCTGATCTCGCCAACGTGCAGGCGGAAATACTAGGCACGGCCATCCGTGAGAAACAGAGGCGCAGGCGCCGGAAGCGTGACCCAGTGACAGGCGAGCTTCTTCCATTGGCACCGCTGCCACAAACAGAGCAAGAACCGCAGAGTCGCCAAAGTCCCGTTCTAACAACGCTGGGCACAGACTCTGGCTACCAGCAGCTTGTATTTCAGGAGCACAGCCATGGTGCTGGCTCGGAGCGACGCGAAGCAGCAGCCGAAGCTCCAATGACAAAGGGTGTCCGCTTCGAACAATATGAGCCTCCGGCGAAGTCGATGAGGCCGGTGCGCCAGACGAGGAGGCCCCTTGGGTCGATTCGTGGCCCTGCGATCGCTCCACTCCGGCAGCGATGGTGGGAAGATGACAAGCGCCTTCGCCAGGCCACTGCAGCTCATCTCATATCGGCTCAGTCCTTTACGCCGAGCAACGGCACATTCGGCACTAGTGGACGTGGCATTGCAATTCAAGTGGCAAATTGGCGAGCTGCACCTGGAACTCTGTCCCGGGAGGAGTACCAGAAGGAGACAGCACAAGCCATTGCTCATCTCGAGCAGATTCAACAGCAAGCATTCAACGAAGCAACCGTGGTGGCACGCGATAATGCTGGGGGCCCTGCACTTAGTTCCCGAGAAGGCTCGACGATTGTTACATTCAATATTCCTACGGAGAAATTAAACGCGATCGTATCCTTTCAGCCTGACCCAGTGTCCGCGGTGTCTGACGAGGACGACGGCGTCTCAGTGTTCGACGCAGCGGTGACGCCAAGTTCCGTAGCCATGAGTCCCGAGCCAGAACCCGAGCCAGAACTTCCAAAGACTAGACGCAAGTATACCTCAAGGAAGAAGAAGAAAATGGTCGATGAAGAGGCTGTTCGCGAATCAGACGAGGATTTCGTGCCTGGTGCTGCTTCGGAAGTTGTGGACGATCGAGTGAGTGGCAGGATGCCCAAGTTCAAGGGCCCTGGTGCGCGCGGTATCAGGAAAGCGTTCACAACCAGAGATCGCCAGGCTACCCAAGGGTTCAAGGACGTTGATCGCCTTGTTGTCGCCATTGCCTTGGTGAGTGCCATTGCTGGTGGGCTCAGCCAGGACAAGCTGAGCTGGAACTTGATTGCGCATGCTATGAGCTACATTTACGAAGGCGAATTCTTGCGCCGTCGATGGGAGCATTATCGTCGCAGTCGAAGAGGCGATGTGGAGCGTATTCGCGATGCTATTCGACAGCCCTTTTTGGAAGCATATGAGCGGAATGAATTGCCGATTGTGAACCTGCAAGCTTCCCATCAGACAGACTGGCCGGCGCTCCACGAGTGGGTGCTGAAGACCATTCCCATGAAGATGTCTGTGACAGTAGACGATCGCCCAGATGTCCCAGATCTTCCAGCGAGCAAAGACCTGCTCGAGGAGAAATGCACAGTCAATATACGGGAGCCAGTCTTCGAGTTGAATAGGGACGATTACTATACGACAGTTACCGACCAGAACCGAAGGCACATAGCGCAGCGTTTGACGCACGGCGAAGTCCTGCCAGGCGAAGTCAAGCCCTGCGAGGATGTGAAGGATGAGCTGTTACTTGCCAAATCGTGGGTGCGAGCAGTGGCCATGACAAAGCAGCACAAGTATGTCGCCAAGAATGCAGCTGAGAAGATCAGCGTTCTTGGAAACAAAGTCCTCAAACAGGTCTCTACCGATATGGTTGAAGCCAAGATGTTCCTCCAAGACAAGAGAGGCAGACAGTTGCCGGGCCGCAATTTCCAGATTCATCACGAAGTCCTGGTTCAGTTCCGGAGGTGGCCAGCCACGAGAGATACAGACGAACATCGCTATTTGTGTGCCCTGGCTGAGTCTTGGACCAATATCAACGACTACTTCCGACAAACCGATGAGCTGGTCCTCACTCCTATAACATCCGACCAGGATTACACGATTCTGACGAATCTGGTCGCCAATGGCATGGTGACCATTGCTCCAGTGCTCCCTGAAATCAAATGGGACTTTGATGCCCCTGCACCTCGACTATCGCCCTGGGGATATTCGGGTAACAGCTACCAGACCAAGAAAGCTGACCAGAGCCAGCTGATGTACGATCTCGTCTACACCAAAACTGCGGATTACCAGCATGAGCACAAACTCAAGACTGGTATACCAGTCCCAACGATGCCACCGACTGTCGAAGGTGAACCTGGACCCCGTATCCCGTTCTGGGTTGATATTCACGGCAATCTTATTGACGATATCTGGGACATGTGTTTTCGATCCATCTTGCACCTCATAGTGTTCCGCTCAGGCCTACGTGCGATCACGATGCAGCTCGCACACAACCACAAACTTTGGCAGTGGGAAATCGAGATGATATTGAGTTGGATGGAGAGGGTGGGAATTGCTGTGCGGTGCGGTGAAGGTCAAGAAGTGAATGGGATATGGAGTGGCGGATGGGCTGCCAGTAAGTGGTGGTACTGTGCTTTCTTGCCCGAGATGATCACATGGGAGGCTCCTCTTGCTGGTGGATTTGTAGAAATATCTTGAGGATGAGATTTTTCTTTGCGAAAAGCTTGGTACCACCATCAGGCGCTGCACGTACGATAATACCACATGCATACTGTATTCCTCCAGTGCTATATAGATACGTATCTTGCGGTACGCACGTATTCTCCGCGGATGGCTCATTTCAGTTATCTGGTACTCCATTTTCAGCGGTGGTGCTCCTATGTGTCAATCCTATATCGTTGATTAGTAATTTGACGCGCTAAGCTGCTGCTATTATGCCTTACCTTCTTAGGTTCCAATGCGACATACGATGCTGCGATATACGATGCGACTATGCGGCGAGGTAGCGATATAGCGAAGTAGTCGCGACAGTTATAGCGAGGGTAATAAGAGATCGATAATAAGGCCGATATGTGCCAAGAAACTGCGGATCTATACCACACGACGTCATTGTTCAACCTGAACCTTATTCACGCACAGGCACGCGTCGTTCTCCATCAACACTCGCTGTCTCTCACAAGCATGTCATATCCTAGATCTCAGGGTGAGACGCCCGGCGATTGCGCAGTATGTTGATGCTGCGAGGCCAGCTCACTCGAGCAGCAGCTGCCACTCGCCCCAGAGTGGTCACGTGGGCCGCGGCGTCGAGGATAGCATTATCCAGGCGGTACTTGATTGGAGACACTGGCGACAACAATACCGGCCATATCACTACCAACTCGCAGCAAGGCATCCTATTCTTCAATTCAATCCTACCCACCAACTTGCAGTGGCTTTTCCGGCTGGCGGCCGCCATACCTGCCGGCTACAAGAAGCCGAAAATCCTGGCCTCCAGCAGCTCCTACGGCGTCATCAACCCGGCGAGCGCTTTCCACAAGGCGTTGAAGGAGGCAAAGGTTGACGGAAAGGCTGATGTCGTAGAAGTTCTGCCTCGCTACAGCGAAGGTGCAGCTTTCTTGAAGTTCAGTCATGACGGTACCAGCGATTCCAAAACGATCTCAGAAGCTGTACAAAAGTACCTTGACGAGAACTCGGCACGTCCATGGTGGAATCCGTTCATGACTGTTCAGGCTGGCCGGGTTATGGGAAAGCCGTGGGTAGAAGATTTGGCACGTCATCCTTCGACACGACTACGCGTCGAGTTTCTCCCGACTGAGCCCGGTGCAGAGGTAGCAGAATTGAATCAAGAGCAGCTGTAAGTGGAGCAATAGCGCGAAGGCATCCTGTCTTGTCGATGTCTCCCTCAGCCTGAGCCCACCATGGCAACAGGCTTCCAGACACACCACTTTGAATGACATCCAAGTTCCAAGAGACATTTGCTTACCTTCTACATCTCACATTAGTTATAGTTTCTTCCGCCCGTATGGCAAGCTTTCGGTAAGTTCTAGTGGGCATGACCGATCATAAGATGTATTAGATGAGACCTGGGAATGGGGCAGCAGTGACCTACATGCTCACGGATGTTCCACTAACACCTCGCAGGATATCATTGTACAGCCTTCAGACTCCAAAGTGTTGCCTAAATATGCCTACCTGGACTTTGCGAACTACAGAAAAGCTATCATGGCAAAGAACTGCATGCACGGATACTTGGTCAATGACGCTGAAGGTGGTGGTAAGAGTGGCACGCTTCTGCGCTTGACCTACGAGAAGAAACAACGTG
Organism: Mycosphaerella sp. Ston1; assembly: GCA_000504405.2. Classification (NCBI taxonomy): domain Eukaryota; kingdom Fungi; phylum Ascomycota; class Dothideomycetes; order Mycosphaerellales; family Mycosphaerellaceae; genus Mycosphaerella; species Mycosphaerella sp. Ston1. The sequence continues at coordinate 68,343 of KZ105380.1, forward strand.
GAGGCTGGATTAAGGACTGGCTGGTGAATCATCCTCGCATAGTAATCCCGTTGCTGGTAGCACTCATTGCTGGTCTCTCTGCGATCATATTCGACCCGATCCGAACTATCGCCATCAAGGCACATATTACGCGAGCTTTCCATCTTGAAGACAACTTCATTTTTGCATGGTTAATCAAGCAGAGCGAAGACTTGGTCCAAAAGGTCAAATCTCTTGGTCGAGAGGGAGGCCTCGACGATGGAGGTATGACTGTGGTGTGGGAGAACAGGCAGCGTGAGATTCAGCAGATTCAAGCGTGGCTGATGGAATCTTCCGAGACGTTCATAGTCGTGCAAGGCCCCAGGGGTAGTGGCAAGAGGGAGCTCGTTCTGGAACATGCTTTGCGTCACAAGCGAGAAGCGCACCAGGTACTCACTCTGGATTGTAAGCCTCTTCAGGAAGCCCGCGGAGATGCCTCGACCATTGCTGCGGCTGCGGACCAAGTGGGATACCGGCCTGTCTTCAGCTGGATCAACAACATCAGTGGTCTCATCGATTTGGCGGCACAAGGTATGACTGGATCGAAAGCCGGCTTTTCCGAGACATTGGAGAATCAGCTTGTCAAGATCTGGGGTAAGACTACAGCAGCACTGAAAAGTATCGCGCTAGATGGTCGAAAGAAGGACGACAAAGACGCCAAGCTTTCCGACGATGAATACTTGGAAGGCCACCCGGAGAGAAGACCCGTCGTTGTCATCGAGAACTGGCTCCACAAGAGTTCGGAACCAGGAGCGGCCATGGTTTATGATCAACTTGCGGAGTGGGCGGCCTCATTGACAACCTCCAACATTGCTCATGTTATCTTTCTGACCAATGATGTCTCCTTCAGCAAGTCCCTCTCCAAGGCTCTGCCGGATAGAGTCTTCAGACAGATTTCTCTGGGAGATTGTTCGCCTGAAATAGCCAAGCGCTATGTGATCCAGCACCTCGACTTTGGTGCAGAGCCAGGGCATGTCACTGGCGACAAGAGTCACGAGATGGAAGATGCTAGGCCGCTCACCCCGTCACAACAACGCCAGGATCTACGCGAATTGGATGCCGTCATAGGTCAACTCGGTGGTCGACTGACAGATTTGGAGTTTTTCGCACGCCGCATCAAGGCCGGCGAAACCCCTACCAGGGCTGTGAAAGAGATTGTCGATCAATCTGCCTCGGAAATCCTGAAAATGTATCTCCTTCTGGGCAGCGACAGTCGACAGTGGAGCTCGGCGCAAGCCTGGACGTTGGTACGGGAGTTAGCCGTAAAAGAAGGTCTGCGTTATAACGAGCTTCTCTTGACAGAACCTTTCAAGTCTGGAGGAGAAAAAGCCATCGCTGCTCTTGAGCAAGCCGAACTCATCTCGATTCAATCACGCAATGGTCGACCTTATCGCATCCTTCCTGGCAAACCAGTCTACCAGCCCGCGTTCCAGCAATTGGTGTCTGACAATGTCTTACGAGCGAAGCTAGAGCTTGCCCTCATGAGTGATGCCATCGCAAGCGAGAACAAAACAATTGACAAGTATGAGCAAGAGTTACGTTTGCTTTCAGAGCTACCGAAGCAGCCGCCCGAGTTGTATGATCGCATGAAGTGGCTTCTGGGCAATGTTTCAAAGAGCCAGAAGACTATCGAGAGCCTCGAGAAAGAGAGTGCGGTTCTGAAGAAGATATTACAGACGGAGTTTTGAACAGCGGCGATATTTGATCTCAGGCCATTGTGGAACAACAGGACAGATCGTGCGCACATACTGGGTCCGTCACAGCTTCCAATATAACTTCTCTAATGGGTTCTCACTGTTGTGCCGTGCAGGGCTTGGATATAGAGAATTGCAGCCTTACACTTGATTGGGTTTTTTTATGTGGTTGATACGGCGAGATATTGCGACCTGGGGCTTCGACAAAAAATATATGGAGATCAAGTCGTCAGCCTTGCCTCAGACGCTCGAATCTATCCATGACACAGCACTGTCTTTGAACAGACATACCTCGCCTGTTGTTCATGTAGCTGATCGGCACCAGGTGGGCGACTGCATAATTCTGGGCACTTACAACAAGCATCTTTCCATGTGAACCTCCTCATGGAAGTCAGGTCAAAGATCACATCTTCACTCTGAGCAAATAGCGAAGGCGAATTTGAGAGGCATCGTAGCAGATGTATTCGTTGTACTGGAGCTCAGCACCTGGATAGCCTGTCTGGCCAACTGGGATGGTTGTGTCGGGCTGGTATGAATATTAACCAAAGTGATCATCACTCTGCTCGGATGAAGCTTACCATTTTGATTCCAGCGAGGGAAGGATGGATACAAGCGGCATCCTTCCAGGCGAGCGGACCTGTCTGTCCTGCGCCGAGCGTTGACAGAGAGCCTCGCTCGCGTGCTTCCTCTCCTGCGGTGTATGAGGCCTTCGTGAGCTCGTACAGCGGCGTGCCAAGTTCAGCCTCGCACAGCAGGAGAATGGCGTGCCCGCCACTGGTTCCTGAATAGCAGTAGTTTGCGCTCTTGGAGCTCATGTCTAGCAACACGGGATCAGCTTCCTTCGGGCATGATGAGAGCACGAGCCTTACCAGCGAGGTACACGCCTTTGCCAAACATATAACCCGACATGGGTGCTTCAGGAGGCGCAATTCGAAGGCCTTGACTGAGGATGCCTCCAAAATTAGTCGCACGGCTTCCATGCCACAGAAGTCTGCGGCTGTTGCTGGCCGTGGTGAACTTTTCGAACCGCTCACTCTCGCCACTTCGCTCTATGCGGAAGATGTCAATGACTTCGTAGCTACGACTGTGGGTAAAGCCTCTAGTGTTGACGAGGTAGTCGGAGATGTTTCCGAATTCAGCAGTGTGCTTGTCTACTGCGGACATTTCTCGCATTCCAAGTCCATTGTATCGGACATCCAATTGATGCGTAGCTCCACCGCCCTTCGCAGACTTGAGAATGCTGTCAGCATCCTTGAGATCAGTCAAAGATTGCAGCAACTCCACTTCCATCTTCAGCCGCTCATGTTCACGGATGACAGGAGGGTGATTGCGACCAAAGGCATGGGGAATGTAGCTGTAGTACTGATTGGACAAGGTCTCCACGGCATTATCATACGTGTCCTCGTATTCGGATCGGGCCAGTGTCATGTCATTGAAGAGTGCAGCAAGATCCTTCAAAGTCTGGTAACCGCGCGTGATCGTTGCTTTGCTAAGCTTGCCGAGGGGCAGTTTAGCAGCGTCGTAGTTCATATCGGCCATGGTTCCTTCGATGTATTTCTGGTTGAAAATCAACTCCATTAGCGACTTGACCGGGGGAGGCAAGCTGCTCTTGCTCGGCGACGCACTTTGCGACCGGCTTTCCTCGCCTTTTGGAGCTTCGAGATTCTCGTCGTCATCCTCTACTTCTTCCGACGACTCTGGCTCGTAGTTTCGTTCGATGAAGACATATTTCCCAGATTTTGGTTTGCCGGTGCGATTGTCCCACGCGAGACCAGCTTTGTCTTTGAATTTCTTCTCGAAGTGCTTGAGCGCATCGTTCAAGCTTCCATCTCCGAGTAGCGCATTTTGGCCGTTCTCTCCAACTCGGCCCCAGCGGGTCCTTGGTGTCAGTCAGCGACTGACTCAGACAAGTAGAGGGTTATGTGTAGTGACATCTTACCAGGTCCAATAGCGGTCGCTGCCATTAGTGAGGAGCTGAATACGGTAGAACTTGTTATTGTTGGCAGATGCCACTGTCTGGTTCAGAGAAGCATCCTTTTCGGTGTTACTAGGAGCCCAAGAGCGAGGAAGAAAGTATACCCACATATATTATACTAGTGCGTTCATCGACGTAGACGTAGCCATTGAATGGGCACGTCTCATCAACGGGCACGATTAACCTGTCGACCTTCGCGTACTGTGCGCTTCCAGCAGTCGCATCGTTGGAATCATCGTTCTTCAAATGCGAGTTGACATTCGCTTTGCCATCGGCTTTCGTGGTGAAAGAAGCGACATTGGGAACATCGTCTGTTGCTTTGGACTTGGATTGGGCCTTGGCCCTTGACTTCACTGATTCCTTCTTCGGCTTCACGACTTTGATATCGCTGTTGCTGTCGCTGTCGCTGCTCAACTCGATTGGGATCACTCCTTTCTTCTTTTTCGGCTGATCGGCCCCGGGGGATGCTGGGCGCTTTCGTTGACGCATTGTCGGTGGCATGATGTGCTGAGTGAGAGAAATCAGTGTGTACGGAGGTTCAGGCAGGATTGTTGTAAAACAGACAGACGCGAGGACAAAAGAAAAAGGACGTGGTTTTGGTCGCAGTCGCAGCAAGGACGTGCTCGGCCGTGCAACGCGACTGCCTCTTGCGGCACAGGCACCAGCCAATGAGACGCGTGATGCTTGCGCCACTAGCGCGCCTTCCACCTACATAAAGTAGGGTACAATCGACATCAACTCTCCGTCCAACCTCAGTGTCCGCAATATCAACAAAAAACAGAACAACACAAAACAAAACACAACAACAACACAAAACAACACAAACCCAACCCTAGACCCAAACAAGCCTCCAGCATGGCTTCCATCACACTGCCGCCTCATGGGTCGCTCGCCAACCTGCCACCAGAGATGCTGGTCAGAGTCGCCTCATTCCTGACCACGCCAGAATTGGGCGCTCTGCGACAGTCGTGCAAGGACATCGAGACGAAGCTCTTCGTGGACTTCGCCCGCGAATTCTTCACCAAGCGCCAATTCATGATCGAACATGAGAGCCTCGAGGCCCTTGTCGGCATCTCCAGACACCCGGGGCTAGCTTCGAGACTGTGCGAAGTCATCATTGGAACTCAGGCGCTCGCTCTTACGCCAGAACTCAAGGACAACCGGGTCCAGAATGGTTATGTTAACCGGGAAATACTGTTGCAGACTGGTCTTGCGCGGGACATGCTTGCCGAGGTCTTTTCAAAGTTGCCCAATTTGAGAACCGTCGGCCTCAGAGACTACGACGGCTATGGGCGTATTCGAGATGGCGAGAATGCTCGTTGGCGCTCATGGGGCTGGTCGCTATGCTCGCCAGATAATACCCATCCCCATAGCAGGGGAGCGACTGAACTTTTTCCCATGCTCCTCTTGGCCTTGAATCAGGCCAATGCGCGGCCTAGCAATGTCGAAGTATTCCTTCGTTCTCGGGAACAGCTGCTGCGTCCAGAGTGAGTATTTTTTACTTGGGCACAAACACTACTGGCGGCAAGCTCGAAGAGAAAAGTTGCATATATCGGAAATGATTCCTGACTGTTGTGACAACTAGGTCGTTTCATCTGCCTCGGAATATATCCGTCAGCCCAGTCCTTGCAGGCCTGAAGACACTCATGCTTACCATCGCGTCAGGCCCTTATGGTGGTCGAGTCACTTTGAAGCCGTCAGACGTGCATGAATCGTTCATTGGGTACAACGATGCGAACGGAGAAGAGACCCCCCTCCGCCGATTCTTGCATCGCACCACGCAATTGGAGTTCCTTCGATTGAACTTCCGAAATACACAATTCTTGGGTTATCGTATCGTAGAATGGCTCGGTCGTCCCACTTCTGTTGCCGCAACGAGTGCGCCGCTCACCGACTTACCCACGCATTCAGTTCACCTCCCTTCCTTGACCAGTCTGGAGCTGGGTATGGCTAAACTGTCTGCCGCCTCCTTGGTTCGCACTCTGGCAAAGTTCGATCTCCAGTCCTTCAGCCTCCATCGAATAGCTTTGATAAGTCCTGGACCAGATAGCCTGGCTCGAGACTGCTGGGCACAGTTCCTGTCACAGCTGTCCACGAGCTTGTCCTCTTCGTGTCGAATCCGGAAGATTATGATTGGCATGGCATCCCAACTCTACTATGATAAAGCTGCGCCACGTACATACGGTAGAGCAGAAGTGGTGAGCTTTGTCGCAGACGGCACCGATGCTGCGGACAAGGCAAAGGCCGTGAAGTTTAAGACCATCGCTTTTGACAGTCGCTACACCGGGAGAACGGTATATCAATGGCTGAGAGACATGTCTGAGTTGACCTTTCTCCGGGGCATTCCCACGGACCCATCCTCAGACGTGGAGGTAGAGGTTATGACGGAGACGACTTTGTGGGATTCGGAGGATAACGACGGCGGGGAAAACGACTGGCAGGTACACCATCAGCTCTGAACATGTGGCACTTCAGCTACAAAGTATGCGTGTGACGTTCAGTGGGAGGGTTGCAGTCACGGGCAATGGTCGCGAGGTGCAGGACACGCCGACACGGAAGACATGGCTCAGATGAACCCTCGACGAGGGAGATTCGGCACCACCACTTTTCCTTCCTAAGTAGTGCTCGTCGCATGTTTGTATTGGTGCTTAGTCCATTTCTTCTTTGCATACTTTGACCCATCGCATTGCACGTGTGCTCTGCATCCAACAATCACACTTTCACCTCGCTTTACACGGTATTATAGCACGGCCAAACTTTGAACTTTGAACCGTCTAGCCGGAGAAGGCAGCGACAACAGCCTTTGGCAGTGGCCAATCTGCATTACGACAACATCAGCTTACCCATTCAGGCAACGACAGTAGCAACGACAACAACACCAATGCAGACTCACCGAATATTGGTTGTTCCCTGACTCTCTTGGTCAAAATCGCCTGATCGCCGACCTGTATCGTCTTTCCGCAATCCTTCAGACTGGTATAACTATATTTTCCAAACACAGGCCCATATTTCCATCCCTTGTCAACTCTACGATACTTATTCAGGCGTTTCCACACCTCTCCTTCGGCACCTTCGGCTTTCTTTCCAGTTTTGATGTCGACAGTAATCGCTTGACATCGCCAACACGTTCCGCCAAAGTCCATTTTGATGTTGCCGGGAAACACGAGCTGCGACCAGAAATCTTCGTCAAACGCAGCAGGTGCGCCGGAAACGATGATGTTGGGTCGGAACTTGTGGATGTCCATTTCAGCGTCTCCGTCTAGGCGGGATGAGATATCAGCGTTGGATTCTTTGGTCACGACGAGGTATTGACCTATATCTTGGAACGTGATGGTTTCTGTGGGAGTGAGTAGAGACTTCGGGAGAACTTTCCGAAGCAATGCCGAAGCTGGTGATCGCTTCTCGATTGCCTCGGCACTGTTTGGTGCTCCCGATCCTAGTACCACTCGAGCATTGGAGCCGATGTAGAAGAGCTTGGTCTCGGATTTGAGATACTTGGAAAGCCATGCGGAGATCTCTGGGCCCATATCGAATACTTCACATGCACTGCCGTGCATATCCATAGTGGTCTTGGCAAGATTGCTCACGTCTGGTTCCAGAGCAAAGCGGATCTGATGCTCGGAACGGCCAGTGTAGGTCAGTTGTGTAGGCTCTGGATTCTCAGGCCCAATGCGAGTAATGGTAATAGAGGCACGTTCAGGACCTTTGTCTCGGTCTTCGATGACGCATTGGAAGAGAACCATATGCAGATTGAAGCCACTGTACATTGGTTCGAGAACTGCAACTTCGCCCGTTTTTTCATCTCTGTGGACCTTGACGAGGACGAAGGTGCGATCGTGTTCGAAGCCCTGACGACCGATGGTAGCCTTATCGAGTTTGATGCCGCCCAAGCCTTTGACAGGATAGTGCCATAGCTGGCAATTTCATCAGTGCTGTCCGATCGTAGCGTGAATCCTGGAACTCACCTCCTCGACTTTGATTACTGGTTTTTCTTTTGGCTCGTAGATGTCCTTGACTGCTGAGCTGTTCACAAGAGCGCCGGCTGCCAACAGGGTAATGGCGAAGATGATCGCCGGGACGAGAATATGCAATGGAACCAGACTGTTGAGTGTTTCCGTGATTGATGATGGTAAAGCCATAGCAAAAGGCCTAGTGTATGGTCCAGACACAGTGAGTGGATGTACGCATATGCGTGTTCCTGGCAGCTCACGGGGCAGCTTCAATCATCCATACCTTTATATACATCATGCTCTACAACAGCTTGTTATCGCCCACATCCGGCAGCCCGCAGATAAGCTGGGTCTTGGCTGCATAGACAGCATTGGGTGGGCATGTATTGTATTGGCCTGCAACCCATTCAAACTTTAGTATCCGCACGCCATTGCAAGGCCATTGATAGCGGAAGGCTGGAAGTGCTCACCGTGCGGAAACAAAACCGCAACTGCACGATAGAACACAAGATGCAGATTGCAGACCCGATGCGCATGAGTCGTCGCAGTACTTCCCATAGGCGATCGTTAGTCTACCCGTTAGCGTACAGGAACTTGGAAGCCGTGATTCTCAATTGTCGCTAAGGTAGCTTTAAACAGCTCTATCTCGCCATTTGCAGGGTGTAATAACTCTACTTAATAGGTACTCTGAACCTAAAAGCCGAGAGTTAGTCCTTCTTAGGCGATTTCAGGGGCGGATAGTCTAACGATCGGCTGTAGGAGCCTGCGAGGTGCCTGTACTGTACGTACACTGCAAGGATTTGTGCCTGCAGAAAGCTCACGTTAGCTATCTGGCCCCCCCGCTTGATGCTCAATAAAGGGTTACAGCCGAGAACTCATACCAGCTACCATATGACATATGTACATTACATAGCATCTTTGTCCTCGAAGACTATAATCTTGCCGTCGATTCGGCGGCGACAAGACACACAAGATTGCCTACTAGCATAGCAAATGTCCATGCTCGACGACTACCTATAAAGTAATCGATATACCTCCTCAGCGATTGCCAGTGAGCTCGTCAAACCTGGACTCTCAATCCCAAGCAAGTTCACAAAGCCATCAACGCCTTCCTCCTTCACAATGTAAAAGTCCTGAAATCCTTTTCCATCGGGTGAAGCCACAGCACCAAGCTTGCCCAGTTTCGGTCTGATACCAGCATATCCAAGCGAAATGGCATCGACATCAACATTTGGCATATACGATTGAATTTCTTCAATTGCGGCCTTGTAGCGCTCTGTGCTTTGTGAAGGCGCAAGATCTGTAGGAGATTCCACCCATTCGACGTCTGGACCAAAACGAATCTGGCCGGCCATGTCCAATGTGAGATGTGTTCCAAGTCCACCAAGCCCTGGTGTTGGTGCGGGGTAGACTAGTGTGGAGGGCTTGGGATGGGATTTACTGTATGTGAAGTATGAACCTTTGGCGTAAAAAGGTTTTCGATGTCGTGAGGGAGGGAGAATCATGTTGTTGATTGCACAGGCATAGAGCCCTGCTGAATTAATGACAGTTTCTGCTGTGATAGATGTGTCGCTGTCTCCTGCATTTTGTTCTGGAACTTGTGGTGAAGGAGAGGAGGGTGAAGGCGGTGTTGTGCCTACTCCGGTCCAGATCTTCCACTCTGGATCCTCGCCTGACGGAGCCTGTACTCGTGTGACAGGGCTTCGGAGAGCAAGAGTCCCGCCTTCATTCTCAAAATCACCTTGGAGATATTGCATGAAGCCATGTGAGTCCACGATGCCTGTGGTAGGACTTTCGAGGACACCAGCTTCAGCTCGAACTTCAGGCTCACGATTCTTGGCTTCATCTCGTGAAACATATCGTATGGGCACTCCTATTGACTTGGCAAAATCGTGGACTTTCTTGCATGCGCCCATCTGCTCATCTGTCTGGGCGACGATCCATTTGCCACAGTTCATGTGTGCAATGTCATTCTTCCTACAAAGATCATACATCATCTCCTTGCCCTGTATACATAGCTTCGTTTTGAGAGAGTCGGGACCGTAATATAAGCCAGCGTGGATGACCTAGAACATGTCAGTATACCCTCATGGTGTGAAAACATACCTGAGTAGGTACCAGGTAGACATTTCCTACCTCAGAATTCCGACTACTGGTCTCACTACCAACTATTTCATGCTTTTCGATTAGCACAACCTGTGTGCCATCGATCTGCTGCAGCCTTCTCGCAATCGCCAGACCCACAGCTCCTGCGCCGATTACAGCGTGCGTGAAATCTGCGTGATGCGATGCAGAAGAGGAAAAGCAACGCCCACTGCGAGCCAGGGTCTTTGGCACTTGTCTTGATAGCATTACGGGTCTACAGACAAAGGAGACGTGACGGGCATAGATATGCAACGGAAAACAATGGCCCCCGATGTGTCTGCTGAAGGAGATGCCCACGAACGGCGGATGATTGGTAGTAAGTAGTACGGAGTAGACGATATGAGTAGCGTAAATATGGCATTCGGAATCGGATTGTCGGACGACGCCACCAGGATCGTCGACATGCGCGCGACAATGCATCGATACAAGTGTTTTATGTCTTTTATCAACGTCCAGCACCAATATTGGTCCAGTCGTGGCGAGGATATGTATAGATTCAGCTTGACTACCGACTGTGATGTTATCAAACACAAGATTGTGTTATTTTTATATAGGTCGCTGGTGTCTACCTATACCTACCTTAGCCAAGGCGACTCCTCTAGAACCGCAAAGCGTCAGGAGCACTGCAACGTTGCCGTGTAGGCACAGCCACGCGACTTCCCAGTCCTCATCTTGTAAACAGAGACATGTTCCTCTCGAGCTGCGCTGGTCTTGACGATATGTTCAATGCGATTGCTTGTTGACGAGCCGAGATGAGAGGAGGCGGAAGCACGACGACGACGACGACGACGACGACTGTGCGATGAGTCGACACAGCGACCTTCCCCCCGACTCGCATACCGCCCGCCGCCTGGAGCATGCCACGGCCGACCACCTCCACCAGACAACGCGCCGGGCCTTCATCGGACCCATTCCTGAAGGCTGGCTGAAGAGCCACCGGAAACAATGGTACAAGGAGCTCGTGGGGCGCGGAGAAGGCAAGCGGCGAGCGACCTTCACCGCAGCGCATCCTATCATTGCCCTCGACGCAGATGATGGAGCTGCAGGCACGCGCGACGTCCACGAGAATGTCCTCTCGTCAGGCGAGACCACTAGGCTGTCAGGCATATCTGGATATGGCGCCGACGCCGATGGACCCGCGAGCACGACCAGCCTGCTCCATGGTCAGAACAGATCGATTGTCGACGCCGTCGAACAACAGAACAACGTGGCCAATGAAAATCCTAGTGGTGAGACACAGGTGTCAACAGGCATACTTCAGCGAGGAGGCAACGCACGTCGGCTGGAGAGAGTGGCGGACAAGTTTCCCGTGCCCAAAGTGCACTTCACAGATGCTGCCAGACTTCAGTTGCGGGCACGTGCCTCACGTTTGGCAGCCAAGGGCACATTCCAGCATCCCAAGGTCAAGGACGGCGAGATGATGAAAGTCGACAAGATGCTTGTCCGCACCGACATCACGCAACAGTCTCTCCGTGAAGATTACGACGAGAAGATCAGCCAGGGCGTAGTCACCAAAAGTCTCGACAAATGGCGCGAGTTCATGGTTGTCTGCCGAGGTCATGAGGAAGAAGATGCCAAAGCTGTGCTCCAGCTGTACCAGACGCGAATCATCACCGTCTCAGAGGACAAGAAGGTCAAGACGAAGCCAAAGGTCCAGATTTTGCTCGGTAGCAGCAAAGTGCGCGTGAACATGTACTCTTCCCTCGACAAGACTTTGTGTCTCTGGACCACCGATGGCTCACGAACGACGATATACTATTTGCGAGCAGCTTCAACCGCCACTGCTGTAGAGTGGTATACCTTTCTCCGGGGTGTGCTTGGCCATAAGAGAGCCGATACTTTGCAGGTGAATGTTCCCGATTTGAGTGTGTGCTTGCGTCTCGAGGACCCATTTCGGGCCATCGAGACATCAAACACATTCGCAGAAGCTGAAGGAGGTGATGACGAAGCCTTAGCTAGAGCTGTGAATGAGGAGGAGGGCGCCGCAGCTGCTATTGTGACACGATGCATGGGAATGCTCAAAGAACACTCCGAATGGCAGGATGTGTTGAAAGTCTGGGCGCAAGACAACCGCATAGGGCTTGCATGGAAGCGCTACGACCGGTTGGAATGGCTACATGGTGCCGTCGAGCAGAGGATGTACGGTACTATCGCGATGCAGCGCACCCACGATTTGGAACTTCGGCCAAAACATCACTATCCCAAGTTGATCACACAAACCAATGGACCTGCTTTGGAAGAACCGACACCGATTGAGGGCTTCCTGATTCGGTTGACTTCACAACAGGGCAAGGATCAAAGGCTCGGAAAGATGCTGTTCAAGCGACTATATTTCACGACGCAGAGTCAGTATCTGCTCTTCATGAAACCAGCGAAGGCCAAGCCTCCACCGCCTCCCAGATTTCCTGGCCCAGCCCCTGGTGGTTGTGTGCCATCAACTCAGCAAATTTCGGCTCAAGTGCCACTGGCATACGATGTCGAACCGTATCCATTGCAGGGCAACGATATCGCGTGGCTGAATAGTGAAGGTCTAGTTTCTTCAACGGAAGTCCGGGACCGCGACAATGCAGCAGCTGCTGAGGCCGAACGCAATGTCGAGATGATGCAGACAGCCGATGGCTTCATTGACATGTGCAATGTGCATAGAGTGCGAAACTTTGTCGATGGCGCCACACCTGCAGATGAGAACGTCGCAGCAGGGGACGATGTCGACTTCCATATGCAGGTGCCCGACACCTCTACACGACAGGACGATGGTACTGCCACTGAGGTTGACGAAGATCGCATTTTTGAGCTTGTGATGAAGAATGGGCTGGTGATTCGCCTACAAGCTTTCAATAAAGTGACTCGCGATGATTGGCTCAAGCGCATGCGCCAACTTGTTGCTTACTGGACTGCGCGGAAGAAAGCTGACGTGAACCTCTACAAGTCCACTCGCGAGCAGAATCTGCGAGTGCTGGGCATTGACGAGCGCGCTGAAGCTCTTGTAGGACAATTCGCGTATAAATGGGAAGTCGGCAAATCATTTGCCTCTCCTACTCTGTACAACATGTGCGGCATCTCTGAGTGTCGCACCATACATCTATCCGGGGTGCTCTTTCGAAAGCCGCGAAAGCACACTACTTTTATTCGCGACCACGTTATCCTCTCGCATGGCCATCTCTTGATCTTCCAGGATACATTGCGTTCGCGCTCTGGCAGGAAGCTACAGCACATTCACCATGAACGCATCGCCTCCATCAACCTGAAGGGCTGTTACCTCTACTCTGGACTGCTTACAGAGAGCGATTTACTTTATCAAAATCAGACCTTTGACTCCAACACACCTGGACATCATGCCTTGCCACGCGTCTATCTGGAAGACGGCTGGACGAGTACGGACGAGGATGCCATGACGACTTTTGTCATCTGGCATGCTAACAGCAAGTCTTGGTTCAAGAGCTCTTCCACAGTTGATGATCAAAGAAAGGAGCAGCAACAAGTCGATGACGACCGGAAGGTGAGGACAAAACTGACCAGAGTCAGCAAACTGGGGACGACTGGTCGCAACGTGGTGTTTAAAGCTCGCAGCCGAGCAGAGCGAGACCATTGGGTCCTGGCCATACAGGTCGAAATTGAGAGATTCGCAAGCCAGGCTGACGAGGTAAGACTTGTCGACGACGGAAAGAAGGACGACGAGGCGACTTGAATTATGCCGAGACCACCGCATTGCGTGAGATGAAAGCATCATTGAAAGTTTAGCGTAGGCGTTGGATTTCATTATATCTTTACCCTTGGATGACAGCACAGCGGGAGGCACATAATGTATAGCACTAATAGCACTGGCGTTCGGTATTCTAGCAGCATAGTAGTGTTGAGCGATAAAGTATATCAAAAGACACTGGTGCCTTTCTCGGCTTGAGAAAGCAGCAGCCTCTGCTCTTCATGAAATTGGACCCGTATGGCATTACCCATATCATGTCCCGAAGTCGAGTGGCGGGAAGTACATCCTCCACATCCCGACTGTATCGCCGGGCCCAAGGCCCTTTGCAGGTTAAGTGCGGAGTGACCAATGTCTTGGCGAAGTGCGCTCGAATTTCAAGGGCCATGTCCACCTCACGCCTCTGATTGGCTCTTCTTTGCCGCTTTCTTTAGCCGGCTTTTTCTTTTCTCCACCACTCGCCAAACCTCACGTCCGCTCTGAACTGTACCGCGACACCGACACAGACCGGGTGCATAGATACACTTACCAGGTCAAGCCACCAGGCACGACCAAGACTCGTGCTGACTGTGCAGCCTACAGGCCCTCGCTTGTGACCCAAGTACCAACTCACGAGACTCACGAGCCCCAGGTTTCTCCACAGACTCTCCGCAAGTACTCCTCAATTCCGTGCATGATCCTCCATGCATGGCAGGCATTTGGCGGCATCAGTCGGTACCCACGCGCCGAGCGGAACTAGCAAGACAAGACCACTCTTCGCATTGCAGCTGGAGGCCCCTATCGAGCCTCCAGTCTGTGAAGAATGAAGCAAGAGCATTATAGCAGATGCCACGAATGACTGGCAACTGCTGCTACGGTAAGCCACGACACATTTCCATCAACACCAATCGTGCAAGAAATCTCGGGAACATTTCGGCTCGACCATACCGCAGCCAAGCGCCGGAATAGGAATTGATGCTCCTTGTCAAAGCCAACCGAGTGTGGAGGACCTGGAGAATCCGTGGCGACCATGCGGGTCCTTGATCTGCCTAACCTGCGAACCCTGCGAGACACAATATAGGTGAGTGGGTTCCCCAGTCTTTGTATACTTGGCCGCCCTCTGTGCACATTTTACTCTCTTTCTCCCCATCAGCGGCCAGTTCAGACCTGATCACGACCATGAGTTCCGACGACTACGACCAGAAAGATGCTGCCATGGCACAGCATGTCACTGATATCGACGATGATCTCCACAAGGGACCAGCAGTCAAGGAGGCCGTTGTCGCATCAGTAGCTCTGACGGCTGCTGTGAATGCCCAGAAGCCAGAGTTATGGGGTCGTGGCATGATTCAGCTATATATGATCATGGGCATTGGATACCTCGTTTCCACCATGAACGGCTTCGACAGCTCTTTGATGGGCGCGATCAATGCTATGCCTAGCTACCAGCGGACGTTTGGATTGAGTGGCGCAGGATCAGCAACCGGAATCATCTTCATCATCTACAACCTGGGACAGATCGCGGCGTTCCCATTCTGTGGCTTTCTCGCAGATGGCTATGGTCGGAGAATGTGCATCTTCGTGGGATGTGCTCTCGTGCTGGTTGGTACTGCTGTTCAGACAGCAGCAAATAGTCAAGGACAGTTCATCGGAGGTCGCTTCATCCTGGGATTCGGTGCCAGCATTGCCTCTGCTGCGGGACCTGCTTATACGGTCGAGCTTGCTCATCCAGCTTATCGTGGAACTATGGCTGGCATGTACAACAACTTTTGGTAAGAGTTTCCACGTAGAGGGTTATCTTCCAGGGAGTCATATGCTGACATGTGGATGCCGAAAATGTAGGTGGCTCGGCAACATCCTCGCAGGTTGGACGACATATGGAACAGAGCTACACATGCAACAGTCGTCGTGGGCATGGCGATTGCCAACTCTTGTCCAGTGCGGAATTCCAGCTGTGGTGATGTGCTTTGTGCTCTTTTTCCCCGAGACTCCACGTTGGCTGGTGATGTGAGTGCAGTTTACATTGTCCCCCAAATAATGATATAATCGCTGACAAGTCGCAGGCATGATCGAAGAGAAGAAGCCGTCGCTGTCCTGGCCAAGTATCACGGCGGAGGCGACGCACAGTCACCACTCGTATCCCTTCAGATCAACGAAATTGTCGAAGATATGTCTGCGACCAGGAACGACAACCCTTGGTGGGAGTTTCGAGAGCTCTTCAACACAAAAGCAGCACGATACCGACTGTACATGGTCATCGCTATGGCGTTCTTTGGGCAATGGTCCGGAAACAACGTCGTGAATTACTTCATGCCTCAAATGGTCAAGGCGGCAGGTATCACCAACCCCAGCACCCAGCTGCTGATCAACGCCATCAATCCGATTTTCAGCTTCCTTGGTGCACTTTACGGTGCCACATTGCTCGACAAACTCGGGAGACGCGTGATGCTCATGGCTGGATTGGGCGGAGGTCTGATCGCCTACATTTTGCTAACGGCTTTTACTGCTGCATCGGAGAGTAAGCCCGACCTGTCCTATGGTACTATTGTTAGCATTTACCTGTTCGGTATCTGCTATGCTTGGGTGAGTAGAGACCAGATACACTGTGAGACTATCGTAACTCTATACTAACGGGTAATAATCACACACAGGGCTGGACACCATTACAAACACTGTACGCGGTGGAGTGTCTCGAAAACCGCACTCGAGCCAAAGGCAGCGGCTTGAATTTCCTCTTCCTCAATGTGGCCATGGTCGTCAACACATACGGCATCAGCGTCGGAATCGAGAAGATTGGGTGGAAATTATATCTCGTCTATATTGGCTGGATCTGCGTTGAGTTGGTTGTTATCTACTTTGTAAGTTTTGCAAGTCTTGACATGGCATTCCCTTCCCCCTTCCCTCTTACCTCAATAACAACAACAACACGGCTACAGAACTTGTACTAATGATTGATACTTTGATCCTACAGTTCTTCGTTGAAACAGCCGGAAAGACATTGGAAGAACTCAAGCAGATCTTCGAAGCGCCTAATCCCCGCAAGGCGTCTACTCGTAAGACCAAAGTGGCTATGGCTGAGGATGGTCAGGTGGTACATGTTGATTAGATGAGGTATACTAAGAAAAAACAAGGCAAACAATCGTCTCACTACCTCCCTCCATTTCTCCCTCACGACGACACTTTGCTATACATCAGAATCTGCGGCTGAGACTCACTCCCGTAGGACACAGGCCGGCGCGCGTCTGCAATACCTCCACCGCTGGGACTGGCCTTGCACCTGTCGTCGTTGATGACCTCGAACTTGTCGCCGACGGGCGTGCGGCAGGCGGCGATGTAGTGGCCCGACGAGATCCTGTCTCCGCCATGAGCCACCACCGCATCCAGTCGATACCGCAGACCCCGCTCCGCCGCGCCCGCCTCACCAAACTGGCTCAGGTCAAGCTCTTCGGGGTAGTCGATGCGCGTGAACACCTTGTGTTCGTCCATCCTATTCGTCGCCGGGTTCCAGTCCTGGGCAAAGCGGAGCAAGTTGACGAACAGAATCTCCGGCGCGCGTACAATCGTGCTCGTGACCTTGCGCAAGGGACCAGACTTGTCCGGCTCGCTCACTCGGGCCGCCGCATAGCACGCTTCGTCTGCGCAGTGAGTTCGCCTCTCGAATTCGAATATCTGCTTCAGGCACCAACTGAGAGATCGGACTCCTCCTAGGCGCATGCTCGGCTGGCCCATTGCAATAAACAGGCCGAGCTCGGTGCAAGGCGCGATGGACTCGGTGCTTCGTCCGCAGCCCTGGCACGTCCACGATGTCTTCAGTACCAGCTCAAACATGTCCTCGTACGCCACGCCGTCTCCTGGGCTCTGCTTTGCTGCAAGCTGCTCACACACGATGTACTCCAGCATCTCTCGCGCATCGCACTGTTCGTTTCTCGCGATTCCCTCTTTCAAGCTGAACATGTTGACAGGAGCATTGCACTCCAAACCCATGGTGTAATGGAACCCGCTGGTTACCACATTCTTGACGCAGTACAGACTCTCCCCTGCCCCGTCCCCATGCACCCTCCATTCGCCTTGATAATTCCAATAATACCAGCACATGTACTGAAGAAGACACACGAAACAATCCAATGTCAGCGTTTCGCAGTCTTTGTGGATATGGCCCAAGTAACGGTAGAAGGCTGGTACGTGGAACAGACCCTGGAGTACTGCATTGCGATAGCAATTGACACCGCTATTGTCGAGACCTTTGGAGTACGGGAATTCTACATCTGGAAAAGTACTTGATGCCCCGTACAAGTCACTCTGCGCCTGGATACGACGCTCATCTTGCCCATCCTCTTGCAGCATGCCATTGATCTTGTAGAGACTGGGCCTTAGCGCCACCTCCTCCATTGAGGAATCCTCCGACTCATTGGAGTCTTTCTTCTTTTCATCCTCCTTTTTCGCCGCGCTGCCACTGGTCTTTCCCTTGAGCTTGAGCTTGAGCGTCAACGCCGCAGTCCTGGATGCGGGCACCGTCGGTCTGGAGATCTTTGATTGACGAGGGTTGACTGATTCGATCGAGGGCAAACTCGGTCTGCCTCTCCTCTCGGCCATGATGTCGTTCTGTTGGTCGTTTTACAAGGTGGACGAGGAGTTGAATTGTAATTATTCCTACAATGATACACCAGGTATGTAGGAAAATCGTTCGAAACTTGCTGCTCTTCTTGGGCGAAAAGACCAGTTCATACTTATACTGCTGCCACTTTCTTTCTTTCTTCCTTTCTTTCTTCCTTTCTTTCTTCCTTTCTTTCTTTCTTTCTGTCTTTCTTCTACATCGAATGGCATCTCGTCCTCTTGTTCGCCGGAAATGGACAGAGTTGTCGTCCCTTTGTGCAAGCAGCGCATCGGATCTTTCTTTGTTCGCATGCTCATTGACAATCATCCTGGCTGGGTTTCTGAATTGGGGCATGTATACTGTAAGTATAAGAAGGTAGTTAATACAAAGAGTATAGTAAGTAAGTATGGGAAAACAGAGATCTGAAGAAAGGGGTTTTGTTTTCCATTTTTAAATTAATCATAACTTCGTTACTGGAATTTCCCCTTGAATATCTTGAATCCTCGATTCCTCCTCCTCTTATCTTCCTTCCTATCGATATACAATCGTACCTACCTACGTAGCTAAAGAAATCAATAAAAATAGAAAAAATTCAACCCTCTACTCAATATCCACTTTCCTAATCTCAACATATCCCGAATCCAGCTTCGGCACATCAACTCTCAGAATACCATCCTCGAGTCTTGCCGAGATACCATCGACATCCACCTGTGCGGGATTGGCTCTGCTGCCCAATCGAACTTTCCGATCAAAGGCCCCGACCTTTCTCTCGTCTAGGGCAAGGTTTTTCAAAAGCTCCTCGTCGCCAGGACGGTACATGACTCCGGCAATGCTCAGCTCTGACTTCTCGGCATCCCAGTTGACTGCGACATCTTCCTTTTTCGCTCCGGGCAGACTGATGTGGAGGACGAAAGAGTCGGTGGTGTCGAAGATGTCGACTCCGGGAGTGAAGTCTTCTGTGGGTTTGGCTGCCTGGTTTTCTTTGTTGTCGTCGTTGTTTTTGCTGCTCTGCTCGCCAAAGAGTTGCTCTTGGAACATTTCGGCAATTTGACCAAATGGATCGAAGCCGCCAGAAGGAGGGAAGTGACCTCCTCGTCGTCCACGACGACCGGCGAAGCCTCGTGGACCGCCACAGCCACCACCACGGCCGCCCCCGCATCTACCGCGTCGTGCGCCGGGACCATGGTGGTCGTGATTGTGTCGTCCGTGATGTGGTTGACCTTCGCCCTCAGCGTCGGACAAAGGTTGCGAAGGACCCTTGGGTTCAGATGGTCCAGCCTCACCTTCTGCTGGTGGAGCAGGTGGACTCGGTGGAGAGGGAGGACCATGGTAGTGGTGTGGTGGCGGTCCGTATTGGTGTCTGCCACGGTGTGCCATAGGCCCCCAAGGGAAGCCAACCCAGTCTTGAAGCCATGGATTTGATCTTTCATGTTCGTTCTCGTTCTCGTTCTCAGATGGTTCGGCACCCCGGCTGGCGCCTTGTTGCTCGAGGTTGGCGACAAAGTCCCAAAAGGGACCAGTCTGATTGTAGTAGTGTACTGAAGGCATGATGATGATGATGATTGTGATGTGGATGGAAGAGAAAAGAGAGCTGCGAAATACAGGATAGGCAGACTCTTATAGACACTTACAACGTGGGACAACCTCCCCGGCCGACAGGCAAGCTGGCAGGCAGCGATATAGCACGTATGGTGTTTCGTCAGCCACGCGAACCACGATTCGTACGAGCGTGGAAGGATGGAGAAAGTGGGTGACAGTCATAGAAGCCCGGCGAAGCAGATGGTAAAATAGGTAGACACATGCCGCGTGTGCTCATCATTAGAGTAGGTAGGTACATGTAGACTTGGTCTGGTTGTACGCCACAGTGGCGAGCGGCAGAAGAGTGGCGGAAGTTGCTTTGCTTGTCGGCCGAGACTCTGCGATTGGACAACTTGGCTCGCTTTGGCCTGCACAGTCTCATTGCTGGTTGGCAGTGGGCAGTGGTAACGAAAGTGTTCGTGATACACGTAGTCTGATGAGTACATTCCGTCGGTGGTCGGTCGATGATGTTGGTGTGATGGAGATGGTGTCGACTTCAGTAGGTACTGCTGGATGTAGTTCTAGACTATCATGTGACAGTAGACGTCACGTGTCTCATTGCACTACCTCGAACAATCTTTAGTTCTAGCTGTCTCCCAAAAAAGTCCAACACCGGTCACACACACGCACGCACGCACACACGTCCACCACATACTCGCACAAATCCTCTCCCAAAATGGGCAACGGAGCGAAAGCCCAGCAAAAGCGCGAGCGCAACGCAAAGGACACCTCGACCAAGGGCTCGCAGCTGAAAGCCGTATGTGCTCCGCAATCAAAAGAAAAACCCCCGCAGCCTTCAATATGAGAATGGGCCGTGAACTGACTTGACCTTTTGTTATGGCTTTGACAACAGAACGCCGCAGCAAAGACGATCAAGTGCAAAGTCTGCTTTCAGGACTTTCAGAGCACAGCGAAGAGGCCCGCGTTGGAGCAACATGCCGATAGCAGGCACAGCAAGAAATACGAGGAGTGCTTTGAAGGTTGAAGTTCAGAGTGTGTTGGGGTAGAAGAAAGATGAGAGGAGATCCCTGAGGAGGAGGGGGAGGGGGAGGAGGAGGAGGAGAAGAAGGGAGAGGGGGAGATATGAACATGGAGTACAATGGCGCACGGAAAGAGGCTGAAGAAGAGAAAAAAAAGGATACCCCCCGAAGTGCTGCTGCTACGTGCGATACATGCTGGAGATAGGACTCAATTTGAGCGGATTATTTCACATTTCAGTTGGAGCGGATTTTTCATAAAAGCGAGCGAGTCTCCCTTCGAGCTTGTGGCTCTGCACTTTTTAATATGGCAGCATGAACCGCCTCAAGTAACATCAGAACACTACATCGCTACCACGTGCTGAAGTCGCCAAATCCGCCACCCTTCTTGACTTTCTTTGGCGGTGGCATTTCAGGCTCCTCCCACTCTCCCACTATCTCGTCCTCCTCTACTCGTGCTGCATTGGCTGTCTTGAGATACTTCCCTACGCCAGTCTCGCCTCCAGCATCATCGGCTTTTCCATCCCGTATGCGCTTTCCGGTCCACGTAGTCCTTTCGTCTTCCGCCCCGCCTTCCTTTCGCAGACGTTCTTTCCGTGCCTCAGCTGCCTCGTTCTCATTGCGCTGCTTCAAATAGTCTTCAAATGGGTCAATTAAGACCGCCATGTCCTGTATGGCACACTCCTGAGTTGGCCTGTTCCCGTCGTCAACCTCAACACTTTCCAATCTATCAAGAGTTTCCAATCCCTCTATAACCCTGCCAAATATCGTATGTTTGAGGTTGAGATGGGGAGCTTGTCGATAGAGTATGAAAAATTGGCTGGTGTTGGTGTCTTTTCCCTTGTTTGCCATGCTTAGCACACCGCGTCCATCGTGCTTCAGCGGTCCTTCTAATTCGTCTGAGAAGGTCTTGCCCCAGCAACTCGAGCCTCCTCGCCCTGTGCCCGTCGGATCGCCTCCTTGAATCATGAAGCGCTGGACTGCGATTTGTGTTAGTATCTAGTCCACGGTCATGCTGACATGTCCCTATCATAGGTGTTCTGTACTTACTATTCCTGTGAAATTTGACGCCGTTGTAGTAACCACGCTTTGAAAGGTGAATGAAGTTCCATACTGCTTTTGGCGCATATTCCGGATACAGTTCGATAGTCATCGAGCCCAGATTAGTCGTCATTCGCACATAACCTTTGTTCTTGACTCGTTTCGGCTTGAGCATGTACTCCTCGTCGGTCAGAATGGCACGCGACGAATCGGTTTGTGGAGTCATTCCTGTGCTCGTAAAGGCTGCAGCAGCAGCTCCATTCGTATATCTCGCTGCATTATAAGGTACCGGCTTGTCGATGGAGGAAGACTTTGAAACTTCTGCGTGCGCCTTACGTGCATTCGCTAGTGCCTGGGACTCGGTGGATTTCTCGGCCTTCTTATCTCGCTCTGCTCTGGCCTTTGCGACAGCTTCTCTGGCCTTGAGAATCTTCGCAGCGCTCCCCAAGTTCTTATCATTTACGCCTGCACTACGTTCCGCCTCCTGCTCGGCTGTGACTGCACTCTGTCCTTCTTGCAAATACTTGAAGTCGCTCAAATTGCGCGACTCAAGGTTTTGAGGATCCTGTAGCGTGATAATGTCGCTTCTCTTGAACTCCTCGTCACTGAGCAGATCCCTCCAGTTCTTGGCCTTAATGTTCAGCCTCTGCACGGTGTCGTAGCTGAAGACATTGCCGGTCGACTTGATCGCGACCAAATGTGTATTGTCTGTCACCACCTTGAAGGTGACGGGGTCGACATACTCGCCCTCCTCATTCTTTGCGAAGTTCAGCTTGATCAGCTCGGCGCTTTTGAGAGGCTGTCCATTGACTGGGTTGGTTCCATGCTTCTTCAGCCAGGGAAGAATATTGGTTAGGTCGAAGATGGTGCCGTCGGCGGTGCAGACAGGGTGCTCGAAGGGCTGTAACGAGACGGCGCAGAAGTTGAAGGGTAGTCGCTTGAAGTTGGCGGCAGCTCCAGCGTTTGCTGCTCGCCGTGCATTGGCGCCAGCGCTCGCGCCAAAAGCATCCTCACTGGACCATTCCGAATGGGTGATCTAGGTGCCACGGTCAGTATTGGAAGGCCGTGTCAATCGATAAGGTGCATTGTGCTGTCGCACCGAAACATACGTACAGCTTGTCGGTGCCTACGTAGAGGTGTACACTGTCAGTATCGAGCTTCGCAATACAGATAAATATAGATACACAGGCAACTGACCTTTACCCATCTCGAATGCCGGGACAGATGGTGTGTGTGTGTGCGTAGTAAAAGGTGTTGTCGGGGGTGTTGTATTGACAGTTTTAATACCTGAATTCCTAGGTTGTTCCACGCACGTGAACGGTGATGCGGTAAGGTAGTTCTAGCCGCTGATGCCGCACAGACTAGCTCTATTCTAGGCTTAGGTAGAACTAGGATAAGGTAGTCCTAGGCGAGACGAGTCAGAGACCCGAGACCCGAGACCGTTCTCGAATCTCACTTTAGCATCCTTTCTCAATCTCCCACTAATTGACCCTTTACAGCAACATGGCCTCACTTTAACCATCGTATTTATCCAGCCTTCGGTCCCATCAGGGTACAGTAAAGTAGCATCTGATACCTTATTTACGCCAGCTTCTACACCGTCTGCTTTCTGCCCATTGTGCTGCTGGTCACTTGGCCTCCCGGGCTGGACCCGCGTGCTGCCGACCACTCCTCGGAGCGCTGAGGTCAATAACAGAACATGTACAGGCAACATGGAAACGGCGCGGGCGCTGAACAGCAATACCATGTCTCTGCGAGTCCCGGCATGTCGGCCTTCGGACAGCCAACCTACGCATCTACCGTCTATGGCATAGATCCGAGCATCTCGCCAGCTTCCCATGAGCAAAACCAGCAGCATATGCATGTCAAAAGCTCTTCAGACAGCTTCGTGGCAGCAATGCAGCCTCCCTCTCCACGAAAGGGCCCAACGTCGGACTTCAAGCCTACTGACAGAGTTTTGCCTTCAAGGGACGTAACCGCTGAAACTTTGACGGATTCTTTTGCCGACTTCATCCTCTACTGTTGTCCCAACTTTTCTCTGAGCACAGACACATCTACGCTGAAAAACAACTTCGAGAACCCTCCGAAGAGTGATGGCAAAGACTTCAACACCTGGAATTTGTTCCAGCTGGTACGCAAGCTCGAATGCAAGGAGATCAAAACCTGGAATCAGCTCGCACTCGATCTGGGCGTGGAGGCTCCCAATGTTCAACAGGGACAGTCAACGCAAAAGGTGCAGCAGTTCACTGTCCGGCTGAAACGATGGATGAGGGCCATGCATATTGATGCATTCTTTGAGTATCTTCTTGGGAAGCAGCATGTATATTTTACAGAATTGCCTCCGCCAGATGACCCATATCCTGCCGACGGCAGAGACGGAGTCGTGGCGGAGGACGACTTGGCCATCAGAGCACTAGATCCATCTTTTAGACCAAAGCGAGGGCGGCGAAGGAACTCAGAAACCGAGGCCAGCGATCAGGCTATACAAGACTCCACAGTCAAGCAGCAGAGACTACTAGAAAGGACAGATCCATACTCTGCAGTATCTACCGCCCATCCAGATGGCCATCACGATCCGTGGGCAGTTGCATCTGCAGTGACACCGCAAAGCTTTGCGCCATGGTCAGCGCGAACTCCAGCTTCTGCCATATCAACCATGGCTCCTTCCAATTTGCGCTGGCAGCTCGGCCGGTCGCAGACGCCAAGCACGCCGCACCCCATGAGTGCAGTACCCACCTCGATGTCTGCGCATATCGACGCAGCATTCGACGGCGAACCGAAGTCTGCTGTCACGCCGTCGTCTCGGAAGCGAAGGAAGCATGGACCTGCAGTATCTAGCGCTTGGCCTTCGTCTCAAACACCTGGAGCAAAGCCTCGAGGGCGACCTCCGGCAAGTCGCAATGCTCAAGATGGACCTTTCAGCTCGTTTCCTGTTGATCCGAACAACACTAGAATGAAAAGCCAGGTGCCAACATCTATGGCAGCTGTAGACGGTAAACCTCCGAGTTCCGGGCCGTCGTCGCCACGGACGGCGGGCATGGACTGTCGGTCGCAAGCAGAAGGGAGACCAGGGCGACTCTCTTTGCAGGTCCCGCCGCATACTGGAGCACCTGTGCGCCTCGCGACTCCACCAGCCTTGCAGGTCAATGGCGAAGCCAGAGAACTAGAGACGAGAAGTGATTCAGACGATCCGAGCCGCGTTGTTTCCGCCCAAGGCGCACCTGGCATGCATCTTGCTACACAACAACTCACAAAGGCCACTACTGATGATAGGACCATACCTAGCTTCCCATTCGAGGCACTGAAGCGCGTTCTGACGAGTGATTTGCTCCGCGCGGACGTCCACGGGAGACGACAGCGCTTGAGCGGCGAAGAGGCCAAGCGCTTGGCCGACTCGATGCTAGATCGACTCAACGTGCCAAGATCCGACGTGGCAGCGAAAGATGATGTCGCGAGACTCAGTGCAGCCACATGGCTTGGTGTTGGTGATCATGCCAATATCCCGTTCCACTCTACTGCTGGACATGGAAAGCGCATAGCAGTAACCCGATTCCGAGCAGATAACGAAGGATATGAAGAGATAGTAAACGATGACAGCATGACTAATGACACAAGGGAGGTCTTCGATGTACAGTGGCACACCAGCATGGGAGGCTGCGTAGGAGCTTTTGAGATGAAAGGTTTGTCACTGGCTGGACCTGCGGCAGCAGCCTTTGAGGTGACTGGAGAGACTACGCACGACCTGATGCTGAGGAAAGGCATCGAAGCCATTTACAAATTGGACAAACGTGGCTGGGTCGAAGACAGCATGCGCGAAATTGCGCAATCCGCAGCTCAACAATATCGCACCAGCGAAGATAACATTGATTGGAAGGCGAGGTGTAAAGCAATGGAGTTCGCTTCCAACGTCGCGATGGGTGAAGTCCAAAGAGCAAGGGCACGTATGCTAGAGCAGGTTATCAATGCTGTGTTATGAACAGGTAGAACATACCTTATAGATACCGAGTAACAGATAGGAGACAGGCCTCGATGCTAGCGGCGCGGACGAACGGCAATACAGTTACGCGAAATGCGGCGTTTGTGCCTAGCATGTCCTAGAAGTGCTCCTCGTCGAGCAATGAAGTTGTTTATTTTGCTCGCCAAGATCGGCGCGAGGGAGGTGCATTTTTGAAGTGCTCCTCAGCACTCCCTCTCATGATATCTAAGTACATGTAGTCTCCTCCATGCTTTGCTAGCCCATGTCACTTCACCGCATAGTCGGTCGGTACAATCATTCGAAGCCTATTGATTGCCTTCGCTCATATGAAACCTCTCTTGAAGGTAGCTCGATTATTTGCTAGAAGGTAGGAGTTGCAGTGGATATATCTAGGCTATGGCCTTGTAGTGCAGTAGTCGACTGGACTAGGCGTTTCTCACCTGGAAATACATGTAGCGTTGGTGTTCCAGCTGATTCATCCCGGATACCTACATAACCTCTCATTGAGGTATTCTTTCAGAAGGGAACAATCGGGGCAGCTTTCCAAATCTAGTACAGGACAAGTCGGTTGAGACAAGTCGGCATCTTCAGAGGCATGGTACATACCATCTCATTTGCTACGATCCTCAATGCCTTTTGTATAGCCATAACGTATAAAGTCTCTACACAGAGATACGAGTCTATGACCGCTGTATTGATACCCAGCTGCCGCGAGTTCTTCAACAACGATGCATCGTAGGAGGTCCGAAACCAATCCGGCTGCCGCACCTCTGAGTACAAGCGCTCATTCTGAACCTGTCCGCCGACTCTGCTCATAAAGCCTTCCTCATCTGTGTTCCACTGTGCTTGCTCAGTGCCTTTCCATTGTTCGGAGAGGTAGGTAGGTAGTAGGTGCAGCGAATACATGTATCTTGGCACTGGAGATCGTCTATGCATTGACGCCACACACATCTGCTGCCGCAAGCTTTGCGTTCGGCGCAATGCAGAAGTTACGAGCAGAAATCGTCGTGCCTCCGGCAGGTACGGCACGCAGCTTCCCTGCCCCAGTCTCGCTCTGGCGAGAATGACTGTAGACGCTTCCGACACCCGGTCGGCACTACACTAGATTTATTGCTAGCTGAGCGTCGTAGCGATTCTGGCGTGGGCATGACGAAAGGACTACTCAAATTGTTGTGTGGCACGAGGACGAGCTCTGCGATCTCTGTCGATGCCACTGTCTTCAGGTCTCCATCCTGTAAGGTGTCAGTGTAAGGTCTACAAGGATGACGCTATGGTTTAGCCTCAGCTATATATGTTGTAGTTACTTTCTGATTTATGGTTATTGGCATATCGTCATGTGGAAGATCATGAAAGCGGATGTTGTTCACGACCACCTTTAGTGGAAGCTCTGATAGGTCAGTCCTTGTCAAGCGTCGCGTATACAACGCGATATCACTTTCTGGTCGTGGGCGCCAGCGTTTCTCGCGTCTGTCGGGTGAGTCGAGACTGGCCCAGAGCTGATGCAAGCTTGTTCCGTGGTCTGGTGCTTGGCCATTACCGAAGTTGTCACTGCTCGTCTCAAACTCTTGTTGTAAATCCCTTTCGAAGTAGCTGCGCATTGCGGCAGCAACTCGGACATTGGGAATCTGTCGAGCGGCGGTACCGAGGTTCTGGGGCTCCAGTCCCCGATCTCTGGTTCGCTCTTCTGCGCGCTGCAGCCTGCCAGAGAGGTCACTAAACCTAGTCTCTAACTCTGAGAGCAGCTTTTTATGCCATTCGAAGTGATACGCTAGGATTTCGCGGTCATTCGTCAAGCCTTCACACTCGATCTCGAGAGCGCGCAGTGTTTCGCTATGTATGGTGCTCTCCTTTCTCAAACTCTCATTCTCATCGTTCGCCAGCTTCAGCTCGGTGACCAGACGGGAGTGCTCGCGCTCGAGAACGTCTTGACGAGCCTTGAAGACGGCTTGAGCATCCTTGATTTGAACTTCCCGCTTGATCCGACGACTGTTCCGGTTTCGCAAGTCGTCGATGTAGGCAGCAGCCCTGTTGACGGGGTCTTGGAGTAAGGGTGCGAAATCCACTTCATCTTCAGGACCCGCCATGATATGGCTTGTTGTGATAGATGCTAGTGCCGCTGTGATGAGTCCAGGGACAGTTATGTCTTGTCAAGGCGTAAAGCTGCAATTGAGCAATACCAGGAGCTGAAACGTCATGAATGATGAGATCCGGGTTATCACTAGTTCCACTCGCGTCACTCTACCTGCTCAAGTCACTGCAGATACTCCATCGAGGCCTGCAGGTAATCGGGGTAACGATCGGACCAGCCTCATCGGTATTGACGTTGGTCTTGATTGCATGGCAGCGACGCCCGCCCGGTCATTCGCACGGCAGGCTGCATTGCTTGATTTGCTTCTGCACCCATCTGTCTTCCACCTATTCCCATACATGTACCCATGTCCATTGGCTCATGCCCTTGCCCATACCCATGCCCATGCCCATGCCCATGCCCATGCCCATGACCATTGCCATGCAGGTTCTCAGTGTTACTCTCTTCCTCAAAATCGCAACGAGCTTCGCAGTTCCTAGCGGCTGTCAGTCGTCAACCTCGCTGCGCTCGACCTCCATGTTCAGCGGATGCATGGCGCTCGCTGATGGTAGCGCGCTCTGGAGTTCTCTCCCGAGGTTGTTATCAGGGCGACGACGACAATAGCAGGTGTGGTGGCTGCGTCTGTTCGACAGATACATGTACGGTACCTTATGCATGGCAGTGCAAAAGGTGAAGGGCAGAAGCACGAGGTGAGATGCCGGTGTCTCCACATCATACGACGTTGCCAAGCCCGAAGAAGGCTTATCTAGGTACTATGTAGCTTATCGTAAGGTTCATGTACCTTACTTCGTATGTACCGTCAGGAACGCCTTCTTCTTCCCGCCTAGGCTATGCGTGTGCATGCCATTGAGGCCTTGCAGTCCCTCAGCATTAGCTGCATTACCTGAATGGCACCTCGCATCGCCTATCAGAGCCAAATACATGTAAGCAGGGACCGGTCAGACGGCAGCATGGGCGCGGCGCTGTAAAAAACATTATAGCCCGATCAACCTCTTTTTGCGGCTTCACAGCTGAAGGAGACAGCGATAGCGACGGTAAGGCAGCACTACGCTAGGTATAGTATAAGGTAGCTCTTGCCCTTTTCTATCCCTTCTCTATACGAATACGTACGGCTTATGGCTATACCTTAACTATAATAACCCACAGTTGAGAGCGCTAGTTCACTAGCACCGCAGTTATACCTTGTCCTGAAGCTATCAGGATTAAGCGAACGCGCTCAAAAGCATCGCTGGCGAGTGGCGGGCCTGCTCTGCCATTGATTTTGCTGTGAGCCCTCTCGTTATCTCCCTCTCACTCTCCCTCTCCCTCTCCCACTCCCTCTCCCTCTACCTCTACCTCGTCCCCGCCATGTCATTCCTCCTCCTGGGAGCCTCCTCGCTCTTGGCCGTGTTGACCGCCCCAGTAGCGGACGCGCAGTTCGTGACCCCTCCCTCCGACCTTACGGCCTCTAAAGGCTACTTGGACATTCCTGTACGGTTCAAAGAAGTGCCAGAGGGCATCTGTGAGCTCACTCCGGGCGTCAAGAGCTACTCGGGCTATGTCGATGTGTTCGAAGACCAGCACGTTTTCTTTTGGTTCTTCGAGAGCCGGCAAAAAGATCCGGAGATTGCTCCGCTAACAGTATGGATCAATGGTGGTCCTGGTTCCTCCTCGATGATCGGCCTGTTTCAAGAGCTGGGCCCATGTGGCGTGGACTCGAATGGGGATGTTTACAACAACCCCTACGCTTGGAAGTAAGCATGCCGGAAGGCAGATTAGGATGGCCACGCTGACTGGCAGCAGCAATGTCTCGAACATGCTCTTCATTGATCACCCTGCTCAGGTTGGCTTCAGCTATTCGACCCCAGTTCCGGGATATCAGACATCTTCACACATCATTCAACTGCCCAGCGCAGAATGCCCAGATTATGCCGCAGGCACCTGTGGAACCTACAGCTACCCGAA
The DNA here is from genome assembly GCA_000504405.2 of Mycosphaerella sp. Ston1. Classification (NCBI taxonomy): domain Eukaryota; kingdom Fungi; phylum Ascomycota; class Dothideomycetes; order Mycosphaerellales; family Mycosphaerellaceae; genus Mycosphaerella; species Mycosphaerella sp. Ston1. The sequence continues at coordinate 98,003 of KZ105380.1, forward strand.
CCAGACGGACACTGCCAACTCCACAATCGATGCGGCTCCTAGCATGTGGAAAACCCTCCAGGGATTCATGGGCGCATTTCCTCAATATTCCAGGAACGAGTTCAACTTTGCTACAGAAAGTTACGGAGGCCACTATGCTCCGATTTTTAACTCATACATCGAATCTCAGAATGCTCTCATCAAGGATGACCAGCTGCCGGGAGCACAGCGCATCAATCTTACTACTGTGTTGATAGGAAATGGTACGTGAATCGAATCTGACTTGTAGTTCACGATGGAGGACCGGCTAACGGGTGGATTCCAACGTTAGGTTGGTACGATCCATTGACGCAGTACGAAGCCTACTACAACTACTCGGTATTCCCGGGTAACACATACGATTATGATCCCTACAATCAGTCCACCAAGGATCAAGTATACAACTCAATGTATGGAAAGGGGAACTGCTACGACCAGATTGTTGACTGCAATACGAGAGGAATCGATGAGGTGAGTCCTACTCAGTTTGCTATGTCACGCTACTCATACTGAGATGTGCTCAGATTTGCACTGCGGCAGACGGCTTTTGTGCCACGGAAGTTGAGTCTGTCTTGGACTCAATCACCGGCCGAGACGAGTATGATATCCGCGAACTCACACCTGATCCATTCCCATATACATTCTACGTGGACTACCTGAACACTCCCAAAGTCCAGCAGGCTATTGGTGCCTATGTCAACTTCAGTGAATCAAGCTCTGCAGTCGGCAACGCCTTTGGCATTACTGGGGACGACGGCAGGGAGGAAGGCACAATCGAAGCAGTCCGCAAGTTGCTCAACAGTGGAATCTACGTTGTCCAGTATTATGGAGATGCTGATTACAACTGCAATTGGCTAGGTGGTCAAGCGGTCTCGAAATTGATCGACGCGCCGGGGTTCATGTCTGCTGGATACGAGAACTTCACAACCTCGGATGGAATCGTACATGGTCAGGTCAAGCAGTCCAACAACTTTGCATTCGTGCGAGTCTATGAATCTGGACACGAGGTGCCATTTTATCAGCCTGTCCTATCACTTGAGATGTTTGAGCGGGCGATCGATGGCAGAGATATTGCGAGCGGCACGGAGAGCTGCTTTGAAGCGTACAAAACAGTGGGCACGGCTGAGAGCACATACCGAGAGGGTAACAGCACGGTACAGTTCACTGTACTGCCTGTCCATTCGACGTACAATACTACGACAAACGCCCCAAATTCTGTGAATGGCACCAGCCGTGCTATTTCGACTAAAAGGTCAGTGAATAGGAAGAGGACGATTTCCAAAAAGAGGGCTTTTAAGCCATCGCTGCAGAACAGGAATCAAAAGAGGTGAACAGTCGAACTCGGGAGCGAACATGACAGCCTATATACAGCCCAGCATGAGCATGAGCATGAGCATGAAACTTCCGATGCAGGACAGGAAAGAGATGGCGACCTCGACAGCAATAAGCCTTAACGGGCGAGTCAAGCTCATCGTTGTCGCCATGCCACATGGGGTTTTTCGCATTCCTGTGCACGGGCCTAATACCTTGGGCGGTTCGAGCTGTTCTCGGAGGGTACATGTAGTGTGAACATGTTGACCAGAGCGGCCATTATCTGTCATCAGCATCTCGTCACTTGCTGCCTATGAATGCCTTCTATGAGTTGTGCCGCGAGACTCCTTGGTCTTGTGGGTTATTTCTATCAGGACACAGCTACGGATACATGTACCCGTTAGATGCAGGAGCTCGTGGTCGAATGTGACGGGAGAGAAGCCAATTCATGTACCTTAATTACACATGTAAGTTCCGGAGTGAAGCGCCGAAGACTAGGAGAATGACGTGAAGGCTGTTGTGCCCTCGCCTTCCTTGGCGGCCCTACTAGATCCTTAGACTCGGACTAGGGCAGGTGCCTATAGGCTAAAAGGTATGGCCCAACTCCGCAGCAAGCAGCACACGACATCTTCAGCAGACAATACAAACACACCATCTGGCAATTGACGTCTCTTCCCCTTCTTGCCATGTTCTGCTTACGGTCGTTTGCGCCGATAGTAATCTTCCTGTGAGCAAATCAAGCCTTAGCCCACAAAGCGTAGCTGACCATCACCAGGCTGAACGCATCTCCAATCTACACAATCGCCTTCCTCTCCGCCTACTTCTACCTCCAGCGACCATGTGTTTACTGCAGCATCCTGCTATTTGTTCTCGTCTTCTCCATCTTCGACTTCAGCGCAGACTGGTTTGAGCCGCGATGGAATATGAGCACGAGCGCGCTCTCGCAAACCGCGGCCGCATACTTGAGCGGCAACGCCACGCTCACCGAAGTCATAATGCAGACTGCTAGCTTGGCTGCATCTGCGATCAATGGAACGGGCGGCTCAGTCGCGAGTGCTGCCGCGAGTAGCGTGAGACGAAAGATGGGAGATAATGCGACTTCTGCCGCCGTTACGAGTATACCGCAGGGATTAAACGCTTTCGAGTGGTTGAGGACAATCTTGGATAAGAAGCAGTTGAGGATACAGTGCTTGGGCGTGGTGGTCCGCATATGACCTGCGCGCATGCTACGTTTGCAGACAAGGTTACGAGGCGGCGTTTACAGGATATGAGCGCGGGCATGGTTGGAGTTATGAGCATTTACTTGGGCAGCAAAAAGTGGCTTGACCTCGCAGGGACTGGTCGAGGCACCAGAGCGAGCAGATGCCACGGTCACTAGTCTTATCTCATTGCAGAGGCATGGCATAGAATACACAGCACATGCGCAGGACTCCCTTCATCATGCAATGCTTACCTAAGCTCCTCATCTCCTCCACATGTTCCTTTTTCACGTGGTGGCGCGACGAGCTAATGTACCTGAATGTACCTTATACATTTGTGCGACCATACGATACCTTAGAGCTTCGCTTCCCTTGACACACAATACCGCACCATCAATCACGACTCGCTGTATATGGGAGCAGGGCGCCCGTGAATGCATCTGCTGCTAGAACATTACCTATTGCCTGATAGGCTGATACATTACACCTACATGTAGCCTCTAGCTACAATTCCCAGCTCATCGTAGGGACAGAGCATGCGTGCTTTGGCTCGGCTTAAAGGCACTGGTGGGGCAGCAGCATTGCGACCATCCCACTTCGTGCACCCAGCAGTAGCATACACCCCGGTTCCAACCACCTTCCCATTCCGTACATCGCCACGGAGTTATACCTCAAACAACACGTTACAGACGGAGTGCGCGCAGAGGATACGAGGACGGGGTTCATTCAACACCGCTAAAGCTGCTAGAACTACAGCCGCTCTGCTGCCTGCGTTCATTCGAAACTGCTCGAGTCACGCCTCCAGTGCCCTCGTCACAATGGCCTCCGATCGAGATGTTCTTCCGGACGATGTTAAACCATCCAACTATGCGATATCATTGAGCGATCTGACCGCAGGCGAGCCATGGACATATCAAGGCAAAGTCGACATCGAACTCGAGGTGAAGAAGACCATCAAGTCCATCACATTGAACACATTCGAGCTCAAAGTACACTCTGCAGAGTTTGTGTCCGACTCCGGAAAGCATTCGTCTGCGGTCAAGGCGTCCAACATCTCTTTCGACACTAAGAACCAGAGATGTACTTTCACATTCGACCAAGAGCTGCGGCAATCGCCCAAGTCGGTGCTTTCAATTACCTTTGAGGGCATCATGAACAACCATATGGCGGGCTTCTACCGATCAAAGTATAAGCCTGTTGTAGAAGCAGCCAAGGGTGTGGCTAGAGATGCCGAGAACCATTACATGTTCAGCACCCAGTTTGAGTCGAGCGACGCTCGTCGCGCATTTCCCTGCTTCGATGAGCCGAATCTCAAAGCCACGTTCGACTTCGAGATCGAGATCCCAGAGGACTTGGTTGCGTTATCAAACATGCACGAGAAAGAAACCTTTAAGAGTAAGGACGGGTATAAAGTTGTCAGCTTTGACAGAACGCCAGTCATGTCAACGTATCTGTTGGCATGGGCATTTGGCAACTTCGAATACGTTGAAGACTTCACCCGGCGGAAGTACAACGGAAAGAGCTTACCTGTGAGAGTCTATACTACCAAAGGCTTGTCGCAACAAGGTCAATTGGCTTTGGAGAGTGCACATCAGATTGTCGACTACTTTTCAGAGGTAACAAATCGCATTGTGTGTATTGCTGCCCAAGCTGACCTTTGTACAGATCTTTGATATCGATTATCCTTTACCGAAGGTCGATCTGCTCGCGGTCCATGAATTCGTACGTCACTCACTTCCGACATTCCAGCACTGATTTGTGACTGATCTCCATCAGCCGATCATATGTCCTCCTCGAAATGGCTTTGCGCAGAAACTTACTAACCAATGTTTCTAGTCACACGGAGCCATGGAGAACTGGGGTCTCATTACATACAGAACCACTGCCGTGCTATTCGACGAACACGCATCGGACCAGAAGTACCGCAACCGAGTCGTCTACGTTGTTGCCCATGAACTTGCCCACCAATGGTTCGGCGACCTCGTCACTATGGATTGGTGGAACGAGTTGTGGCTGAATGAGGGCTTCGCAACCTGGGTTGGTTGGTACGCAGTTGATCACCTGCATCCTGACTGGGACGTTTGGGGCCAATTTGTTACGGACAGTATGCAGATGGCTTTCCAGCTCGACAGTCTGAGGACAAGTCACCCGATCGAAGTTCCTGTCAGGAACGCTCTGGAGGTCGACCAGATCTTCGATCACATAAGTTACTTGAAGGGCAGTTCCGTCATCCGCATGCTTGCCTCGCACCTTGGAGTGAAAACTTTCCTCAAGGGTGTTTCGGATTACCTGAAGGCCCACACCTACTCGAACGCAACTACAAACGATCTGTGGTCGGCACTTAGCAAAGCTTCTGGCCAGGATGTGAACGACTTCATGGACCCATGGATCCGCAAGATTGGTTTCCCGGTGGTGACAGTAGCCGAAGAGCCAGGCCAGATCAGCGTAGAGCAATCACGATTCCTCTCGGCTGGAGATGTGAAGCCAGAAGAGGACGGTACAACCTGGTGGATTCCACTGGGGCTCAAGACTGGACCACAGGCTACAGCGGCGCAACGTGAAGCACTGACTACCAGAAAGGACACATACCGCGACATTGACACAAGCTTCTACAAGGTCAACAGCGACCAGACTGGCTTTTATCGCACGAACTTACCTCCGCCACGCCTGGTCGAACTGTCGAAGCAGCTCGATAAGCTTTCGGTGACGGACAAGATCGGACTCGTGGGAGATGCCGCCGCATTGGCAGTCGCTGGCCAGGGTACCACACCAGCCGTGCTTTCTTTCTTGGAGGGCTTCTCCGCGGAGACAAACTATCTTGTGTGGAGTGAAGTCCTGACCAGTCTCGGCAAGATAAGACGCATCTTCTCATCTGACGCAGAAGTGTCGCAAGCCTTGCGAGAATACACACTCCGGCTTGTTACTCCTGCCGCTGACAAGATTGGATGGACCTTTGCTCCGAGCGATGGGTACCTCACAGGCCAACTGCGTGCTCTTCTCGTCAGTACAGCTGGCCTTGTTGGACACGAGCAGGTCGTAGCAGAGGCGCAAAGACAGTTCAAAGCGTTCCTTGATGGAGATGCAAAGGCCATCCACCCATCCCTCAGAGCTGCTGTCTACAAGATATCGATCAAGAACGGCGGCGAGGCCGCGTACAAGGCTGTTCAGAAGGAGTTCCTGACGACCAAGTCGATTGACGGCCGGGAGATCACGCTGCAAGCGATGGGCCAAGTCCAGTCACAAGAACTTGCATACGACTATTTAAGGTTTGCTTTTGCCGGGAACGTGCCGGTCCAGGACCTGCATTCTGTCGGTGCATCGCTCGGAAACAACTCGGAGGTCCGCGAGACTGTCTGGCAGTACATCAAAGCAGAGTGGCCTGCGATTCGCGAGAAGCTCGGCGGAAACATGACCGTGCTAGAACGTTTCTTGCGGATGAGTCTGCAGAAGTTCGCCGATGCAGAGATCGAGAGAGACATTACGACCTTCTTCAGCGACAAGGACAACACAGGGTACGATCGAGGACTGGCTGTTGTGGCCGACACTATCATCGGGAATGCGAGATACAGAGAGCGAGATCTGGAGAATACCCGCGAGTGGCTGAAGGCGCATGGCTATGCAAAGTAGACAGCCGTCTTCTCAGGGGCTGTCCATCCGGTGCAGCGCAGTAGTGTGTACGCAGGGCAGGTAGATACCAAATGGCAGTCCGACTCGACGTCGCTGCCGAAGTGCCTGATGCTCGCTTCCCAATGCGCGTCGGCCTGTGGAGTGAATGAATGCTGTTGTGTGAATGGCGATTGCCCTGACTAAAGAGCGAATCACTCGACACTCGCACTTTCTCAATTCTACCCTCTTCCACTTCCACCTTCCTCCTCCCTCCTCCCTCCTTCCTCCTGCACACCCACATCCACCTTCCTCCTCCACACCACTCCTTCTTCCACGCCATCCGACCCCGGCCATCGTCCTTCCTTCGCCACGTGGGCACATTTCCTCTTTCGTCGCTTCAACCTCTTCAGTCGAGCCCGCGATTGAAGTGCAACATCCACCTATTGCCGCTGCACATCGCCTGTAAGAAGACATACTAGCAGACAACGCGCCCGCAGCTCCTCTCTCGTCGACATCGCAGTCGCGTTCACTGCCGCATCTGGACATTGAGCAGCACCCCATAGCAACAGCAGATTCGCCGCCATGGAGTGGACCGGCTCGCCGCAGAAGAAAATGTCGTCTTCCTTCGCCGTCTTCGACGAGAATACTCACAACAACTACCAGCAGGTTCGTGAGACTTCACGCGTCTGTAGAAGTGTCTTGGCTGACGTTGGCGTACAGTGTGGTTTTCAGCGCACGGCCTCTGCCATGAATTTGCCCTTGACAACATCGCGATTCGCGAACCGGGCTCCGCCACCTCAGGTACTTCAGACCACTAAACCTCCTCCTTCTGCCCAGAACTGACTGCACTTCATAGCGCTTCACCAACATGGCTCAGAACGACGATGGACAAGATGTCATGGCAGCGATCATGGCTAAGATCAAGCAGCGAGAGGCTGACGGCGCTCAGGTTCGCAGCACCTCACCAACCGGCACCGATCCCTACAGTGGCACAGCTCCCACTTGTCACAGCCCCAACGAGGATCCAGGTTCTCAAGAGGTGTACCGTCTCAAGCGTGAACTTGATCTCGCCAAAGAACGCATGGCGCAGATGAACCTTCAGCTGGACCAGTCTCGCCTGGCCCAACACACGATGCAAGAAGCCATTGGCTCTCCCTTTCCTCACGCACAGCGACTCGCTGCCAATATCCCAGTCCACGGTATGCTGTCGGCTGGCAACAACTTCTCACAGGCAAACGACTTTGGTCGCACCTCGAGACCCTTTGAGCGCAGCAGCTACAACAACCACTCGCAATCGTGAGTATTCGCGACAGAGATTTTGTCTGTGCACGTGACTGACACAGACCAGATTCGATGGCCTGTCGAGCTTCTCGCGCAATCACACAGGATACGGTATCCGCAATGGATTCACGCCACCCATCACCCCAATGCCGTACTCACAGTCGAGCTACATGCCATCGACTCACGCCGCCGCACAGCAGCAGCCGATTGGTACGAGACTGTCTCCAACAGCTGCGGAGTTCGATGTTGGTCGTGGCCAGTGGACGGGCCAGCCGCAGGCTCAAGCGACAACCTACCTCAACACCACTGAGCCACTCAACTATCGACGCCTCCTGGAGCGCAACATGAGTTGCAACTGGAAGTACATTGTCGATAAGATCGTCTGCAACAATGACCAGCAGGCGTCAATCTTCTTGCAGCAGAAGCTCAAAGTTGGCACGCCAGAGGCCAAGTTCGAGATTGTGCAGGCTATCATCGATCAGGCCTACCCCCTCATGATCAATCGCTTTGGCAATTTTTTGGTACAGCGCTGCTTTGAGCACGGCACTCCTGAGCAAATCATTCAGATTGCCCAAGCTATCCGCGGTAATACTCTCAACCTCAGCATGGATGCTTTTGGATGTCATGTTGTACAGAAGGCTTTCGACTGTGTGCCCGAGGAGTACAAGGCAATCATGGTGCACGAGCTACTTCGCCGCATCCCAGAGACTGTCATCCACCGCTACGCCTGTCACGTTTGGCAGAAGCTGTTCGAGCTCCGCTGGAGCGACTCACCACCACAAATCATGAAGTACGTCAACGAAGCTCTCCGCGGTATGTGGCACGAGGTGGCACTGGGCGAGACTGGCAGTCTTGTCGTTCAGAACATCTTCGAGAACTGCCTTGAGGAAGACAAGCGCCCCTGCATCAACGAGGTCCTTGCGAGCATCGATGTCGTCGCTCATGGCCAGTTCGGTAACTGGTGCATTCAGCACATCTGCGAGCACGGCTCCATCCCTGATCGTACGCGTGCCATTGACCATGTCATACGCTTTGCTGGTGAGTACAGCATGGACCAGTTCGCCTCCAAGGTCGTAGAAAAGTGCCTCAAGATCGGCGGCCACGAGTTTCTCGACCGCTACCTTGAGCGCATCTGCGAAGCCCGACAAGATCGTCCACGCATGCCGCTCATCGACATCTCGGGTGATCAATTCGGCAACTATCTCATCCAGTACATCCTCACCAATGCCGAGCCACAGCGTCGCGAAGATGTCGCTGCCCAGATCCGCAAGCACATGGTCTCCCTCCGTGGCTCCAAGTATGGCTCCCGCGTTGCCATGCTATGCTGCAACCCTGCGGTCGCCACGCGTCCAGGTCCACCAGCAGGTCTTCCAATGGGACGCAGCAATGGACCATTCGGCCACGGCAGCTTCAATCAGGACATGTCACGCTCCTTTCCTGCTGAACGTGCTTACTCTGGCCGTGGTGGTTATGGCGGATTCCGTTAGACTACCTCACATCTCTTGACATTTGCGGCGAAATACGACCTTCGCCTCGCCACAGATCCTCAAGGATTTGCTGCCATACGATCGCTCATCTATGCGGCCACACAGGCTGGCTTGGTCTGCTTGCCGTCTACACCAGAGCTACTGTTGGGACGTCTCATCCTTTTTGCTGCTCTTGGATCGGAAGCATGGTTAACACGGTTGCTACCATCGATATGTTGGCAGATGTGTTACCAGGCAGTAAGTGTTGCCGGCCAGGCTTGCAAATCACTTTAATATCTTAGCCATTGAATGTACTGGCAATGTTTTCAGCTGTTTCGAAAAAAAAGGAGGATATCGAGCTTGCTTGCAGATGGAGAGGACGTCGACAAGTTTCGATATTGTATGCTCGCATGGAATGGTGCCCAGAATGTAATAATAGTGCCTCAGTGCGTTGAAATTAATGCGATTTGTACTGCTTTAGATGGTACACTCTTTCTGCCTTTACTCTCATCTGGTTCGACGGACGGCCGACCTGCGCTTGTGCTTTGCAGCGCTGCGGTCTGATAGGCGCCGCATGCGAGCGCCGAGCAGTCTGCTGATTTCAATCGTGTTGTGCAGCGTCGCTTGGCTCAGCTTGCACGTCTGAACCATGCCCATTCCATCAGAGCTTCAATGTATTCTCTTTCGCCCATTGTGAAAAACGCCGACATTCACTGCGGATCCCAAGATTTGAACTGCACGATGGCTAAACAAGCCCTCGGTGCAATCCTCTTGCGTCGTCGTCGTCCGACTGCATCAGCGCCGGAGTCGCTCGTCGCACAGTCTAACAACACCGCTGTCGAGCTGACACGAGCCAGTTTCCCCCCACATCTCGCAGATCCAGAACGCGCGGTCGCTCGCTATAGGCCACAAATTTTGTTTTTCCCGCAAGCAGGCGGCACTATGTTGGGAAGACCCTCCAGAGGCATTGCCCTTTCTGTTCACAGGAATCCCAAATCGCTCTCCACGAAAGGCTCTCGAAAAGCAGTCACGATCCACCCGACCGCGCCGAAGTGCTTGCTAAGTTCAAGCTACTGTATGTATATGATTCTCAGGTTAAGGAGTAGTAGGTGGACTGGTGGAGAGGGCGAGGTCCATAGATCAGGAGATTTGATGGGACGTTCTTTACTGCCTATACCCTTTCAGGAAATTGACCTTGCTTCTTTTGACAATCTCCAGCATTCCCATCATCCCATGTTCCGAGTTTTTGCTTTTCTTCCGCATATCCTCCTCAATACCATCTTATTGGCTGTGTTGGAGCATCACAGAGACACAGACAAACAATGAGGCGCGATGTATACCTCCATCCCACTCAGCAGAACCTGTTATACTGAAGCTTGGCTTCTTCGAGCCAGCTGGCCGCCTGAACCTCCTCCCCCTTGATCATCCTGCTGTCTCGGACCTTTTGTAAAAGGTCCGAATGCGACTCCTCGATTGCCCCGCGTCCCCATGACTGTCCACGGTGCCGGATAGCAAGCAAAACAAAGGACGACGGTGGGATGTGATGGAGACGGAGGTGAGGTCAATGATCAAGGGCGTCTCCGCGAGACTAGAGTCACTAGACTGGCTGAGGCTGTATCGGGAATATCAATGGCCGGAAAGGTTAGGAACGGACGAGCAGCCACAGACGAGGATGATGAGGGGCAGCGGCATGTCGGAGGCGAAGAACCGCCGGGCATCGTGTAGCAGTCAGTACAGTAATAAGTACATACATACGGGTAGTTGTACTGAATCTAAATACGTATATATAATGCGCATGACCGAGAAGGCAGAAAGGGACAACCTCGGACAGCAGTTCTTCTGATACACGCCCAGCCCGGCTCAGCGTCACCTCTCACCACCGTCACCTCTCTTAACATCAAGGTGGGGTAGCTTGTCGAACATTTTCTCAACAAACACACGCCCAACCAGACCACCTTACTTCCACACACCACCAACACGTAAGTCCCATACACCTCCGTCTCGCCTTCATCAAACCCATCCACCCCATCAGCGCCACTGACTCTCGCCAGCTTGTCTCCCTCCATAACACCTCGAAACATCAGCAGCCAACATGGGTCACAAGGTTCGTCCTGGGAGGAGAAGATGCGGAACAGTGGAATCGCTGGCTCAAGATATGGAACCACATGCTCATACACCGACAATAGTGCGGCATCAACGGCTTCGGCAGAATTGGACGTATCGTCTTCCGCAATGCGTAAGTGGAAGACCAGACCAGTGACGGCTATCTGAGCCCATGGCACAATGAGCGCTGACCGAAGCCCAGCATCCAGCACGGTGAAGTCGACGTCGTTGCAGTCAACGACCCTTTCATTGAGCCACACTACGCTGTAGGTCATCGGAATCTCCTCGAGCGCGAGGGCCAGGCTGACATCCTGCACAGGCCTACATGCTGAAGTACGATTCCACTCACGGAATCTTCGATGGCAAGATCGAGGTTGATGGCAATGAGGGCCTCATTGTCAACGGCAAGAAGATCAAGTTCTACATGGAGAAGGACCCAGCTGCCATTCCATGGGGCGCCGCCGGTGTCGACTACGTTGTCGAGTCCACTGGTGTCTTCACCACCACCGAAAAGGCATCTGCACACATCAAAGGTGGCGCTAAGAAGGTCGTCATCTCCGCACCATCTGCTGATGCACCAATGTTCGTGATGGGCGTGAACAACAAGGAGTACAGGTCCGACATTCCCGTCATCTCGAACGCCTCATGCACAACCAACTGCCTGGCTCCTCTC